>PVKP010038175.1:0-21009 GCA_004027715.1 Plecturocebus donacophilus
GTTTTTCAGTTTCTTAGTTTTCCTTTGGCGGACGCCCCTTCCCCTCAGAGCCGGACCTTCCTGGGTTCGCTGTGCTTGCTGTGAAACTCTCAGTCCTCAGCGCTTCCAATTGCTGTTTTCCTTATGGGGATGGGACCAGCCGAGCCCGTCCATCCCGTATACTCTGAACTGGGAAGCGCCGCACTGGGCGCCAGCAAAACAGCCGTGCCGACCAAAAGAGTCGCGCTGGCGACCTGTGTGGCTCCTCTGCTGGGAATCTCCCAGTCTGTGGGCAACAAAAATTCGTCGGAAAGTGCGGCGTCCACTCGTTCTCTGCGCTTTCACTGGGAGCTACATTCCTGAGCTGTTGCTAATCGGCCATCTTGGATCAATCCCCGAGAAATTTAAAAGAAGTTGATCTGAAAGTGTTTTAGAAGAATGTGAGTTCTATAGAAGCATTTGTACACAAAATGTTATTTTAAATTTTTACTGTTCTGGATTTTTCTTCATATGAGAAAAACACTTAATGATTATCTCCACACTTTTTTCCACCGCTTTTCTAGGTCTAATTGTCCAAAATGTGGCTCTGTTGGTGAATCTGGAAATGCCAATTATAGATACAGACTTTCCTTAAAAGTTGCAGAATCAAACAAATTGTATGTTATTACTGTATTTGGAAGTTGCTTAGATACATTTTTTGGTCTTACTGCCACTGGTTTACACAGGTAAGAATATTTAAAACATTCTTTTTCCTAGCTGCCCTTAGAGTTTGAAGATACAAGTTTATAAGGCAATATGCATTTTTGTAAAAAGATGATCATTCAACCTCAAATGATCAGTTCCTTTAAAAGACTAGCAAGTAAGAACAATGTTTGTTTCCTGAATACATACTATGATTATGTTAAAACAGTCTCCTTTTATTTAGGGTAACTAATCTGTAATTTGAATATTAAATTATAAATCTCTAATCCAAGTTAGAGAAATAGAGGGTAAGGAAGTTAACATCATTTCCAATTGAAGAATTATCCAAATTGAGATTGGCATTCAAATGGTTAGGTTCCCCTGAAGCAGGAGAAGCTATTTAAGGGAATATTTGCATATCAGAAATTTAAATCTTGTTATTTTTTAATCTGTATTATAACTTCATTTGCATAGTTTGACCTTTAAGACATTGTCCTGAGACTATAAGGATAAGCAGTTAAAGCTTTTCTTCCTCCTCAGTCTTCTGCCGTGCGCCCCTATTCACTTGCAAGAAATCTATGTCCACTTTTTTGTGGTTGTGACAATAAAAGGACTGCAACCAGGATTATCAGAGAAAAGGGAAGACTTTTTCCTGCTTTGAAGTGAAGAGCTAGAGAGCCCATCACTATTCCCTCTGCCACTTTTATTTTTCCCTATGGTCATTGCCAGGCCTGATGGTTAGGCAGATACCTACTTTACTCACACTTGATTGATTGGTTTTGTTGGGTTTTCTGTGCTATGAGAAACTAG
Organism: Plecturocebus donacophilus; assembly: GCA_004027715.1. Classification (NCBI taxonomy): domain Eukaryota; kingdom Metazoa; phylum Chordata; class Mammalia; order Primates; family Pitheciidae; genus Plecturocebus; species Plecturocebus donacophilus. The sequence goes on from PVKP010038175.1 coordinate 1,471, forward strand.
AGAGAGCAACATGCATAGCTCTTAAAGTGACTTTTTTCTCTATAAAAGGTTCATGCTGCATTTTCAAACTAATTGTGTCTCTGACTTTATAGCATGGTAAAATTTCAAAGTTTATTCACATTTTTTTTTCAATCAAGGTACATTCAGGATCCTAATAAAATTCCAGAAACACTGGACGATGATACAACGCAGAATCTATTAACTAAAGCAGTTGAAACTTGCTTTGTTGGACAAAGTTTTATTTTTGGAGTGACAGTAAGTGAGACTAGCTCTCTTTTTAACAGTATATTAATATTTTCATTGTAATGAATTTTGTGAATGTTATAAATAGTTGTTAGGAGTTATATGAATGTGAAGGCCTGTAGAAACACTTTAAACTATGTAAAAATAGCCTATAGGTGGTCTGTTAAAACACCATGGGTAGTAACTTCCTCTTTCAAAAGTCAGAGGAGCCTACTTCAAATGCTTTCAGAGCTTAAAAATATATAAATGTATTATATATTTAGAAATGTTAGATATTTGATATTTCGTATTTAGTATTTATTTTGCCCTCCAGATTTTGTTCAAATTCTGTAGTAAAATTTGTGTCAATTCTCTAGCTTTTAATTCTGTCATCTATAAAAAGAGAATAATGGAAGAGGGCAAAGTATCTTAAAACTATATTAAGAAGGATGCTCTTTAATTATAAAAATGACTATAGAAGAAGTTAAAAGAATGTATTGACTTTGAAGGTGTTAAAACACGCGCTTTGAATGAAGAGACCCCCAAACAGGCTTTGTGTGAGAAACATGGCTGTTCATTCACCTGGGTGCAGGTGGGCTAAGGCCAAAAAGGGCGTTAGTGAAGGGCAATGGGATAGGAGTTTGTTTTATAGTGGGCAGTGGGAAGTTACAGAGTAAGATAAATCACAGTGGTGGGGAAAGGGGCAAGGAGTGTATATTAACATAAGTTCAGTTACAATGGCAGGTAGGATAAGAGTAGTTAAGATGGTAGGGTGGGGTGAGGAGTATTCACGTTACCATAATAACAGTTAAGATGGCAGGGTGGGGTGAGGGGAAGCTTATGTTGGGGGAAGCTCTGCTGTGGGCGATCAGGTATAATGGTGAACATAGGGTGGCGGGTGATCTGCCAAGGCAGGCAGGACTTTAGACTTTCTGGGTCTGAGCTTACACATGGAGACCTGACAGAAGGAGTAATAGTTTTCTGTCTCTATGCTAAAGGGCACAAAGAGACATTTTTTCCACACTGGAATCAGGGTTTTAAAAAAGAGAATAAAAACATTCCATAATAGAAGAATAAGAAAAATCCAAAGGGAAGGTAGAATCAACAGCTACAGAGCTTTACTTTGTTAAAATCATAGGCAGTTCTTTCCTCTCCTCTTTTCTTTTGCCCTCCCCCTTTTCCCTTCCCCTCCTCTCTTTCCTTAGCTAATGAGAAATATGATAGTTGCCATTTATTGAACCACTACTATTTTCTAAGCATCGTGCAGTTTTCCATTTTACTGCTAAACAGTAATCCTGCATTTTTATTTTTATTTTATAAATGAGAAAACTAAGACTCAGAGAGGTTAAATAAATTGTCCAGTGTCTCAACACTACTAGTAAATGCTGGAACTAGAATTTCTTCAAATCAATTTAAACAAGTTTTTTACTCTAAGGTTTATATTCTCTTACATATGTTACTTTCCATATAACACTAACAGAATTGAAATTGGAATTGAAGGATGGGAGTAATCGTTGTATCTGTTTTAACCTTTTAAATCTGTTTATTTTATTTTATTTTATTTTTGAGACAGCATCTCACTGTCACCCTGGCTGGAGTGCAGTGGCAAGATCATGGCTCACTGTAGCCTTGACCTCCCTAGGCTCTGGTGATCCTCCCACCTCAACCACCTGAGTAGCTGAGACTGCAGGCACATGCCACCATGCCCAGCTAATTTTTGTGGTTTTTTTTTATAGAGACGGGGTTTTACCATGTTGCCCAGTGTCCTGAGGCTCAAGTGATTTGCCTGCCTCAGCCTCTCAAAGTGCGGGGATTACAGGCATGAGCCACTGCACCTAGCTAAATCTCTGTTTCATATTTAAGTAAAAGGAAGAAAATTTTATTCTTATTTAAATTTCTTTACTTCTTTCACAGAATTTTGAGAACCAATCTGGACAAGGTTCAGAGGCCAATAACTTCTTACAGCAATGCTCTGTCCACAAAAGAAAAGCCAAAGCACTAGTCGCTTGCCAGATTGTTCTACCAGACCCAGGTGTTGCAGGCTTTACTGTCTTTGACTACTTCCATCAATTTTTGCAGACTTTTAATTTCAGGAAACTTCAGTGTGGCTCTGAGGCACCTAATAGTAACTTACTTGCTTTAGATCACTCAAGTAGTGATCTCAGCAGCATATATACTCCTGACAGCACTTCTTATTTTTTCAAGTCCTGCAGCAAGGATACTTTTTCAAAATTCTGGCCACCATCACTTGAATTCACTTCCATTGTTTCACAACTAACAGATGATGATTTTTCAGCTTCAGAACAAGATAAGGCCTTTGGTACTCTTCGCCAGAACAGAAAATCCATCTCCGTTGCAGAGGCCACTGGTTCCAATAGCTGCCATGATCCCATTCAGGATTCATGGAGCCTTGCTTCATATATGGATAAAAAGAGTACAACAGAAAAGTTGGGTAAAGAACTTGGCTTACAAGCTAAGGAACTGAGTACAGTTCACAGCAGTCATCATGAAACTGGAGTTAATGACTCTTTGAAAATGCAAGAGCCCCTTGAGTCAAGTAATGCAAAATCCTTCTACAGTACAGTGGAAATTAAAAATAGGTCCCAGCGTGAGCCACCATGTTTCCAGCATCATGGTATAGATACCCCCACTAGCCTTCGAAAGAGATCTGCATGTTGTTCACCTTCGTTACTCAGACTTGAAGAGACAGCCAGCAGTTTCCAGGATTGTGACCCTCAAATATGGGATGATCTGCCATTCTCTGAAAGCCTGAACAAGTTTCTGGCAGTTCTTGAAAGTGAGATTGCTATAACCCAGGCAGATGTCAATAGTAGGAAACATCATGTAGATAATTACATCGATAAATTCCATGCAGACCACAGCAGGTTATCTGTGACTCCCCAGAGAAATACTGGAGCCCTGCATACACCACCTGTAGCTTTAAGATCATCACAAGCAATAGTCAAAGCAAACTCTGGGAAAGATAACTTCTTTTTCAAATGTAAAGTAAATCTAAGTCCCAGTGTTGAAAAGGAGTCACAACCAGATAACAAAGTAGAGGCTGTCTCTGTAAATCATAATGGAAGAGATATGTCAGAATATTTTCTACCAAACCTGTCAGCTCTGTTTTCATCTTCAAAAGATTTAGAAACAACAGTTACTCTTAAGACTCTCAGAATCTCACCACACAGTGATGAAATTCTACTTAGGCCCATTACTTCAGAGAGTAACCTTTCTAGTCTAAATAACAAATATTTGAATGGGAGTGGAGAAAAATTGCTTTCAGAAATGAATGAGAAGTTGACAACTCTGTGTTGTAGAAAGTATAATGATGTGTCTGATCTTTGCAAATTAGAAAATAAACAATATTATAGGTGGCCGAAGAACCAAGATGACAGTTTTACAATTTGCAGGAAACTTACATATCCTTTAGAAACTCTTTGCAGTAATCCAAACAGAAGTACAAATACGTTGAAAGACATGCCTTGTGGACATACCACAAACAACTTAACACAGAACAATTCTATTGACCATGAAGGTAGCTATGATGCCTCTGCTGACCTCTTTGATGATATTGCTAAAGAAATGGACATTGCAACAGAGATTACCAAAAAATCACAGGATAGTTTATTACAGTGGGGAATGTCTTTCCCAGAAAGTCATCCTTTAGAGTCTGATTTTTCACTGAGGTCATTATCTGAAGACTTCATCCAGCCTTCACAGAAGTTATCCTTGCAAAACCTATCTGACTCTAGGCATTCAAGAACAAGCTCTCCAACACCTCATTTTCAGTCAGATTCAGAGTATAACTTTGAAAATAGTCAAGATTTTGTTCCGTGTTCACAGTCAACTCCAATTTCAGGGTTCCACCAAACCAAAATTCATGGGATAAACAGAGCTTTCAAAAAAATACCTGTATTTTATTCAGATCTTGATGCTAACTGTGAAAAACTAAGGATTTTCCCTGAAAATGACGAACAGCAAGCCAGCCCAAGCTGTCCAAAATATGTAAAAACACCTAGCCAGAAAATCAGAAGCCTTATTATATCTGGTATATCACAAACAGAAGTTTGCAACCACCATCCTTTACCTAAGTGCTGTGAAACTCATAATGACGAATGGGTCCCTCCTACCACACAAAAAATATTTCCTTCAGATATGCTTGGATTCCAAGTCATAGGTCTAGAGAAATCCCTTGCTGCCCATGATTTCCCTGATCAACAAGACTTAGCAAGAAAGAAACTGAAACATATTAGACAGGGAACCAAAAGAGGTTTAATTAAGAAAAAATTAAAGAACGTGCTTGCAGCAATAGTTATGAAAGAGAATACTCCTAAATATAACTGTAAAAGTTCAAGCTGGATTTCTAAATGTCCAGACGTTCAAGTCTTAGAAGCACCTCAACTGCACCCTATTCTTGGACTTGATTCTTGTTCAGAAGTCAAATGTTGCCCTCCATTTTCAGAAAAAGGCCCACCTTCAGTGTGTGAAACTAAAAGTGCCTGGTCGCCTGAATTGTTTTCATAAAAAGTCACCTGAACCCAATTCCTGAACTTTTAAATCTGTTCGGAAATGTTTGCCTTTGGTGATATGGAAAGCATTCTTTACATTTTGAACACTTGGAGAGAAGCAAATTGAAAAGGGGACTGTGCTGGGTGCTACTGTGCCTTTTAAAATATAATACCATTATTTTCCCCAGGGTTTTATCTAGTATACTATGATTACATAATTCAGTGCTTTATTTTATACTGTTTATTGTACTTTAATAATATTGTTAAGATTGTTTTTTGAAAGTATTAATATTTGTTAAAATCACATATACATCCAGAAATAAAGACATTGCAAACCAAAACTTAGTCTTTCTTAATTGTTCAGCTCAGACCAGAAAATGCCTGCTATATTATAGGCCAATGAGTGTGCTGAGTTTGGGAGAGAAAACTACAAGATCACTGATCTCAAAATAGTTCAATATGCTGGATAAGACAGATATATAAAAAGATAATTTCAGTACAGTGGAGAAAATGCAATGATATGGGTTTATAATGGGCATGACAAATGTTTACGTTGATATGGGAGCATGGAAGAAAAGCAGTTAACCCATCAGAGAGCTGAGGGTAAGAAGAAATGTTTTTAAAAATTGCTATTTAGAAGTTTTATGTGAAACTGTTACTATTTTATTTAATACGTATACATTGAATGTCTACTATACATGCCAAGCACCCTGCTTAGTGCTGGAAACAGAAGATAAAAAGCCCCTTCCCTCAAACTCATGATAAATTCAGTAATCAATCAGGCAATTAGAATCTGGGAAGTTCTATGATAGGAGAGAAGCTTGGGGTGCTAATAGGAACAAAATGAGAAACAATTTTCAGACACTCAAGTCTTAGCAACAGCTCTACTTCACCCAGTGAAATCTTTCACATAACCCTGGCTAGCTTCCTTTGCCATTCCCTACAACTACCATTCCAAAACAACACTTTCTTCATGCCACAAACCAACTGCCGCTCTCCCTGCCTCCTAATTCATGGAGAATATTGAGATCACTTGATATTTTCTTGACTTCCCACTACCATACCTACCCACATGTCTGTATCTGTACTCACCCACAACTGCTTTCCTCTAGTCATAGAAAATGGTACTCACCATCTAAGTGCTAATCTTTCCGTTGAGACTATTGATCTATTACGCCTATCTTTGAGGTCTCGTACCAAATATTCCCCCTATATTTTTTACCTTCTGCCCTCCCCACATTTTTTACTTTGAAAATTTGCAAACAGAAAAGTTGAAAGAGTCTGGACACATTGGTTCACGCCTGTAATCCCAACACTGAGAGGCCGAGGCGGGCGGATCACTTAAGGTCAGGAGTTTGAGACCAGCCTGGCCAACATGGTGAAGCCTTGTCTCTACTAAAAATACAAAAATTAGCTAGGCATGGTGGCGCATGCCTGTAATCCCAGCAACTTGGGAGACTGAGGCACAAAAATTGTTTGAACCCGGGAGGCAGAGGTTGCAGTGAGTCAAGATTGTGCCACTGCACTCTAGCCTGGGTGACAGAGCAAGCCTCTGTCTCAAAAAAAAAAAAGAAAGGAAAAGTTGAAAGACTAGCACAGTGATACGGTATCTGTAAATACCATCTAGATTCAATAATTTTTAACATCTTACCTTTTGCGTTATGTTTGTGTTTAGTTTGTGTGTGTCTATATAGATACAGTTTGGCTTTGCTAAACCATTTAAAGGTCAGCTACAGACAGAACATTTCACCCCTAAATTCTTCAATGGAAATTATCTTAAAGGCTTATTTCTACATAGCCACAGTATCATTATCACACCAAGGAAAAATAACAGTAATTCCCCAATATCATCAAATATTCAGCCCATAATCAAATTTTTCTACTTGTCCCCAAATTATAATTGTTGAAGTTGTTTAACCAGAATTTCATCAAGATTCATCCATCTCTTTTTCTACAACCTCACCTCGTATTTCACATAATACTAACTTGATGAAAAAAAGCCCACTGTTTTGTAGAATGCCCCAATTCTTGACTTGTGTGTTTGTTTCCTTATACTGACAGTATGTTGTTCCTCTACCCTAGTCCAGTCCCCACATTTGCCGAAAATTAGGCGTAAATACTAGATGGGATTCAGGTTTTTTAAATCCTTTTTTAAGAGTAAAGAGTCAGTGGTAGTAAATGAGTTTGCTTTTCTTTCTATCACTACAGACTCAAGAATTTATTTTTCCAGTGAGAAGAACTATAAGCCAAGCCCCATAGCTTATGCCTGTAATCCCACCAACTTTGGGAGGCCGAAGCAGGAGGATTGCTTGAGTCCAAGAATTCAAGACCAGCCTGGGCAACATGGCAAGACTTTATAAAAAATTCGCCAGGTATGGTGGCACATGTCTGTAGTCCCAGCTACTTGGGAGGCTGAGGTGGGAGGATGGCTTGAACCCAAAAGGTGCAGGTTCTGGTGAGCTGAGATTAGGCTGTCTCCAAAAAACATGCATATTTACTGTCCAATCAGTGCATACAAAGATTCTTCTTTCTAAACTGTCCTAGTCTTTGGGATTACGAAGTAGTCTCTGTGTTCTTTTTATCAGATGTGCTATTCCTGGCTAATTTCATATCTCCCTCTGCGATAAAAGAGTAACAATGCTATTAGTATTTACAATGTCATGACTTCAGAAACTGTTTTTGTTGAACTATATAGATCTTGCCTCAGCAATTCCAAAATGTCATTTGTTTAATGCTAGTTCCTCCTTTATGGTGTGGCATCCGTTGTGCTACTGTGAATACTCGTTTCCTATGATCTCTAAAAGATTGTTACTGTACTTTGCTGGTGATTACCGAAAAACCAAGTCACACCCAGAGTTTGCAGGAAAATTAGTAATAATCAATTTTCTGGTCATATTTACCATTTGGACTAAATATCGAACATGCTTTCCAACCATGCAGTCTCTTGAACATTCTAGGCTGCAATTACTATGTTCTTAGACTGTGATTTCTTTCAATGTTGGCTGCACTCTGGAAGGATAGGCAAGAGGCCTGTGGTTAGAGCAAGAAGAGTGGTTTCATTTGTGCAAAGAATGTCTGTTCATCCATCAGCATGGCTGAATGCCTAATCTGGAAAGCACAGTGTCACTATCAATTGGAAATGAGAGGATATTGATTGGAAGTGCCCACTGGCATTGTGGGCCAACAGTCTTAAAAGGCCTCAAAGGAGATAGGCATGGCCTGCAGAAGGGGGAAGGGTAACCTTCCTGGTGTCAGTGGTAGGAGGCAGACAGGGTAAATAGCAGCTGCCACTACGCTCACAGACCCGGGAAGGCCAATGCACAGGCCTATACACACAACTCAATCCCAAGGAACAGTGATGACCTTTGGTAGCCACAACCCTGAACTTGTGAGAGTCACCTAAAAATATGTCAGCACCATTCTGGCAGCCCAGTCTTGTACTGTCACATGAAAGCACTATTGCCTCAGCCAATGGGAATGACCCCATTCTCTTAAGACCCAGGTTGATTTCATAGGTGCAAGTCCCAAGCTCCTGAGGACATTTGGTACACAACAAACATGATGTAGAGGGTTGGAGAATGCCTCAAATAGGATAAATGGCACTATCCCAGGCACAAAAGTGAAAATTTTAAGGGAGGCACTTCTGGCAACTAGCTCCCACATAGGACCAGGTCCAGGCTCAGGGTGGACCTTTTGCTTAGTACCAGACACTAGAAGAGAATTTAGGAGGAACCTTGAGGAAGACATTCCAAAGCCTCGGTCTCCCTGAAACATAGGGGCTATGACAGGAGATCCACTCACCCAAGTCTTAGAGGTACTTTCTGATCATCTCTCCTTATTGTCCTTTTGTGCCTCTTTATTTGCCTGTTCTAAAAAGATAATGCCTCTTTTATTTTTTTAGGCAGATCTTGGAGTGCAGTGGCACAATCCTGGCTTACTGCAACCTCCACCTCCCGGGCTCAAGCAATCCTCCCACCTCAGCCTCCACAGTAGCTAGCACTACAACCATGCACCTCCATGCCCAGCTAAATTTTTATTATTATTATTTGTAGAGATAGAGTCTCGCTGTGTTGCCCAGTCTGGTCTCGAACTCCTGAGCTCAAGTGATCTGCCCCCCTTGGCCTCCCAAAGTGCTGAGATTACAGGCATGAGCCACCATTCCTGGCCAATTTTTTTAAATATTTTGTTGAGAGGGGGTCTCCCTATGTTGCCTAGGCTGTTCTCAAACTCCTAGGCTCAAGTAATCCTCCCATCTCAGCCTCCCAACATGCTAGGATTACAGGTGTGAGCCAACATGCCCAGCCCAATGATGGTGCCTCTTATAGAGTGTCTAAATGGATAGAGAAATAAGGCCTAACTACAGGAAACCCACTTCACCTATGAAAACATGCATAGATTAAAAGTGAATTGGTGGAAAAAGATATTCTATGCAATTGAAAACCAAAAAAAGAACAAGAGTAGCTATACTTGTGTCAGATAAAATAGAATACAAATCAAGGAACATGAAAAGAGACCAAAAAAAAGTCACAATATAATGACAAATAGGTCAATTCAGCAAGAGGATATAACCTTTAAAAATATCTGTGCATCCAACACCAGAGCTTTCAAGCATATAAAGCAAACATTAACAGAGCTAAGGGAAAGATAAACTGTAATGCAATAATAGTGGGGGGCTGGGCACAGTAGCTTATTCCTACAATCTAGTGCTTTGTGAGGCTGAAGTACAAGCATCACCTGAAGTCAGGAGTTCATGACCAGCCTGGTCAACATAACAGGACCCCATCCCTACAAAAAAATGTAAAAGTTAGCTGGGCATGGTGGTGTACACCTGTAGTCCCAGCTATTTGGGAGGCTGAGGTGGGAGGATCACTTGAGACCAGGAGTTCACAGTTACAGTGAACTATAATCACACCACTGCACTCCAGCCTGGGCAACAGAGTGAGACCCTGTTTCAAAATAATAATATTAGAAGACTTTTCTCAGGAATGAACAAATCACTTAGACAGAAAACACCTAATAAGGCCTATCTGACACATACTGAACATTTCACCCAGGTGCTGCAGAATACACATACTTTTCAACATCACATAAAACATTTTCAAGAATAGACCGTATCTTAAGTCACAAGCCTGAATAAATTTAAAAAAAAAAGGTAAAAATCATATTAAGTATCTTTTCTGACCAAAGTGGAATAAAACAAGAAATAAGAAATCAGTATCAAGAGGAACCTCAGAAACTTTACAAAATTAATTTCCATGCAAATTAAACAACATTCTCCTGAACAACCAATGGGTCAATAAAGAAATTAAGAAAGAAACTTCAGGCTGGGCGCAGTGGCTCACACCTGTAATCCCAGCACTTTGGGAGGCCAAGGCAGATAGATTATGAGGTCAGGAGTTCAAGACCAGCCTGGCCAACAGGGTGAAACCCTGTCTCTACTAAAAATAGAAAAATTAGCCAGGTGTGGTGGTGTGCACCTGTAATCCCAGCTACTCAGGAGGCTGAGGCAGGAGAATTGCTTGAACCCAGGAGGCAAAGGTTGCAGTGAGCTGAGATCGCACTATTGCACCCCAGCCTGGGCAATAGAGTGACACTTCATCTCAAAAAAAAAAAAAAAAAAAAACAACAGAAAGAAACTTTAAAATGTTTTGAAACAAATAAAAATGAGTATACAATATACAAAAATATATGAGATATAGCAAAAGCAATACTAAGAAGTTTATAGCAATAAATACCTGTATGAACAAAAGTAGAAAGATTTCAAATAATTGACCTAATGATGTACCTCAAGGAACAAGAAAAGCAACAACAAACACAAAATAAGTAGAAGGGAAGAACCAATAAAAATCAGAGCAGAAACAAACAAATGAAATAGACACTTAAAGAAAACCGAAAAGATGGCACAAAAGTAGTCATGAAAGGAAAAAAAAAGATCAATGAAACAAAATGTTTTTTTGAAAAGAAACAAAACCAACAAACCTTTAGCTAGACTAATTATATTAATCCATTCTCACACAGCTATAAAGAAATACCTGAGACTGGGTAATTTGTAAGAAAAGAGGTTTAATTGGCTCACAGATCTCAGGCTGTACAGGAAGCATGGCAGCATCTGCTTCCAGGGAGGCTTCAGGGAGCTTTTACTTATGGCAGAAGGCAAACATGGTGGGAGCAGGCACAAGAATAGGGGGCAGAGGTGCTGCACACTTTTAAACAACCAGATCTCATGAGAACAGCACCAAGTCGATAGTGCTAAACCATTCATGAAGGATCCACCTCCATGATCCAATCATCTCCCACCAGGCCCTGCCTCCAGTACTGGAGATTATAATTCAGCATGAGATTTGGTAGAGACACAGATCAAAACCATATCTCTAACAACAAAAAAGAGAGAAAGAAGACCCAGGCAAATAATATTAGAAACAGAAGACAACGGAGACCACAGAAATACAGAGAATCAGACTATTATGAACAACTACATATCAACATACTGGAAAACCAAGAAGAAATGGGTAAATTCCTGGACATACACAACCTACCAAGACTGAACCATGAGAAAATAGAAAACTTCAATAAACCAATAAAAAGTAATGAGATCAAAGCTGTAATAAAAAGTCTACTGTCAAAAGCCCAGAACCAAGAGCTTCATTGCTGAATTCTACCAAGCATTTTTATTTTTTGTGTGCATGTCTGTGTGTTTTGTTTTGTTTTGTTTTTATTGTCTACCAAGCATTTTTAAAAGAACAAACACAAATTCTACTCAAACTCTTAAAAAAATTGAAGAAGAGGGAATACTTCCAAACTCATTCTACAAGGCCAGTGTTACCCTGATACTAAACCAGATAAGGACATAGAGTTATAACTCCAGGCCAGTATCACTGATGAACATAGATGCAAAAATCCTCAATGAAATACTAGCAAACCTAGTTTAAGAACACATTTAAAAGTTCATTCACCAATCAAGTAGAATTTATCACAGGGATTCAAGGATGGCTCAATATATACAAATCAGTAAACACATCACATTAATAGAGTCAAGAACAAAAACCATATGAGTATTTCAACAGATGCCAAAAAGCATTTGATAAAATTTATGTCCTTTATGATAAAAATCCTCATCAAACTGAGTATAAAAGGAACATACCTCAAAATAAAGGCCATATATGACAAACCCACGGCTAACATTGTACTACATGGGGGAGAATTAAAGAAGGCCTTTCCTCTAAAGTCTGTGACAAGAAAAGGTAGCCCATTTCCACTCATAGTAATAGAAGTCCTGACCACAACACTAAGGCAAGAGAAAGAAATAAAACATAAAGACTATTAAAAAACACTGTTAGAACTGATCAACATTCAGTAAAGTTGCAAGATCCAAAGTCAACATGCAAAAATCAATAGGATTTATATATGCCAAGATATATATATATATATATACACCAAACAATATGAAAAAGAAATCAAGAAAGCAATCCCTTTTACAATAGCTACAATAGCTATAACATATAGAAAATACCTAGGAATCAATTTAAACAAAGAAGCTAATAATCCATACAAAGAAAACTAAAAAACATTGATAAAAAAATTGAGACCATGGATTGGAAGAATTAATGTTGTTAAACTGACAATACTACACAATGCAATTTATAGATTCAATGCAATCCATATCAAAATACCAATGACATTCTGCGAAGAAATAGAAAAAAAAATCCTAAAGATTATATGGAACCATGGAAGACTCCAAATAGCCAAAGCAATCCTGAACAACAACAACAAAAAACCTTTCTGCTCATCATACTTCCTTCAAAATTTACTGCAAAGCTATAGTAACCAAATCAGCATGGTATTCTAATGGGATCCTTGGGGTGTCACTTTGCCAGCCAGAAACCTCTGTAGCCAGTGGCACCTTTGCCAGAGTTTTTCTCAGGCCCACTGGGCCCACTCAGCTTGGCCTCCTGCACTCAGCTCACACTGCCAGTTTGGATCCCATGCCTGTCAAGGATGAGAGGAGTGGCGAGGGGTGTGTGAATGAGTCAGCGAGCATGAGGTCCAGCCACTGCGCACAGCCAGGCATGCTGGCTGCAGCAGGATGGGCAGCTCCAGGCACCAGCATGAGCATCAGCTTCCTATAAGGCTGTGGCTAGACCAGGCATCCCACAGGCTACTTCCACAGCTGATATTGGGGAATGTGGTGGTGCTCAGAAGCTCGGAGATGCCAGGAGCCACAGAGGCCCAAAGTGTATCACAGCCCTGGCTGGAGGAGCTAAGCCTGGGCTCCCCAAAGGGCCAAAGCTCTTTTTTGTTGCCCACAATATGGTGAGCAAGAGGCATGTATCAGCCCTGTTTGTGTTACAGCTCTTTCATCCCCGACATTCGGTGGGTCCTGAGTTCTTGTCCTGTGCCCAGGAATAATACGTTGTTTAATCCAAAGTCTATCTTCTATCTAAATTTTTTTCTGAGACCAAACTTGTATGTTAATTTGTTTTAATTCAGTTCAAAATGTTTTATTATTTCCATGTGGTTTTTTTTGATGCATGAATTATTTTAAAATGTGTTTCTTAATTGCTAAACAGAAAGGATTTTTTTCTAGTTAGGTCTTTGGGAATGCTTTCTACCTAAATTACATTATGGTCAGAGTAATTTTTGTGCATATATTAGATATATGAATTATATCGTTCAAATCATCTATATCTGTACTGATTTTTCCCCTTGTTCTATCAATTACTGAAAGAGATGTTAAAATCTTCGTCTCTAGGCAACAGTTGTTCTGCAAACACACACACACACGCACACACACACACACACACACACACAAATAAACTATGACTGTGAATGTGTTTATTTCTTTTAGTTCTGTCCATTATAATTTATTTTGAGGTTATGTTATTAGACACAAATTCAATCTTGTGTCTTCCTGATTTCATCATAGAAGTTCCTTTGCATCACTACTAATGCTTTTTGTCCCAAAATCTAATTATTATGACTATACTACATTAGCTTTATTTTAGTATTTGTGAGAGGTCCCACCACTCTTTTCTCAATCTTTCTGTATCCTTATGTCTTTGATGTTTATTTTGTAAACCTATAGTTGGGCTTTGTTTTATTGTCCAGTCTGATAATCTTTGTCCTCTAACCTGGAACATTTGTTTCATTAACAGTGTAACAATTAAAATATATTTGTGTTTATGTTTATTATCTTATTTCATATTTTCTATTTGTCCTGCCTATTTAATGTTTCTTCTCCTTTCTTTTTTTCTTTTTCTGTTACTTTTATTATTTGTTATTTTTTCTCCTAGGTTTGAAAGTTAAATGCTGTTTCTTTTGTGTTTACCTTAGAAATTACAACATACAAATTTAGCTTATCAAAGTATAAAGCTAATCAATACTTATAGTCTTTTCCCAAAGACCTTAAATTATTTTATTCCATTTACTCTTCTCTTGAATTATGTTTGTCATGTAATTCTACATTTTTTTAACTCCAAGAATACTAATTTCTGCCATTTTCCTTTTTCTTTTTTTTAGATTTACCCACATATTTGCATTTTCCTTACTTTGATATATCTTTCATCTCAGACCTTACATAATTTTCCTTTGACCTGAAATCTATCTTTTAGAATTTCTTTTAAGTTCTCTTAGTGACACACTCAATTTTTGTTTCTTTGCTTGCTTGCTTGTTCATTTGTCTGAAAATGTTTTTATTTGGCCTTCAATCTTAAAAGATACTTTAGCTAAATGTAGAAGTCTAGGTTTAGGAGTTATTTTTTTTCCAACCACAGTGCCAGTCCTCTGTCCTCTGGCTCTCATTGCTGTAAGGAAGCCAGCTTTCTATCTAACTGCCTTTTGCTTTTGAAAGTAAACTGAATTTTTTTCTTTCCGAATGTGTTTATTCTCTTTGTCTTTAGTGTTCCTTAGTTCTACTAATGATGTGTTGAGATGTGGATTTCTTTTTATTCATCCCTCTTGAAATTCATTGTTTACTGAATTTGTAGATTAGCTCCTTTCATCAATTCTGAAAAATTCTTAGCCATAATCTTTTTAAAATATTACATCTACCCCATTTTCTTTTTTCTCCAATTCTAGAATTTCAAGTAAATGTTATACATTTTCACTCTATCTTCCATGTCTCTTTAACATTTTCTTGATATTTTTCATCTTTGTATCTGTTTATGCATCATTCTATGTGATTTCTTTTCATCTTTTCAGGTGTGTCCAATTTACTTTTCTACCTATCCAATCATTTTTTGTTTTAAACATTTTCTTGTATTTTTTATTTTATATATAAAATTACATATCTTAGGTTAGGCATCCAGCTGTCAATATGAAACTGACAGAACAGGCAGACCTCCACAATAAATATAAAATCAGCAAAAACCAGACTGTGAAAAACTGTGAGTCAAACAGTTCACATTCTTTCACAGATGATTATAAGGGAAAGAAAGGGATAAAGGAAGAACCTTTATACTAAAATGATTTTAAAATGTATAGTTGTTTTTTTTTAATGGACAAAATTAAACTTAAGTGCCTTGAGATACACATTTGGGTGCATCCCTTCCTTGATGACTGTGAAAGTCAAAATAGCGCTTACTTTGAGGTGGAAAGAAGAGATTAAGGGGGTGGCCGGCAAAGTTCTATTTCCTGACCCAAATACAAGGGTGTTTACTTCATAATAGTTCATTACATAATATATTTTTTCTGTATTCATGTTTTAGTTTATGTTAAAGATGTTTAAAGGTCATTTTTTTTTAATGGAATATGTGCTTTATACGGAGGGAAGCAAAAGACACTACTTGTGGAGCCTTTCCCTCTGAGCCATCTCTTAGATATTTTACATACTTGCTCATTTATTCCTTATAAGTAACCTGTGAGGATTGAGGAAAATATATTTGTAAACTCTGTAAACTGAGTTTACAGAGATCAAGTAACTTCCTCAAGGCTAAGGCCATGTCACTAATAAGTGGCAGAACCAGAGCTCTAACTTTTCCAGTATGCTGCACTGCCACTCATGAAGCTAAAGGAGAATGCTACATGAACCCCCATCTCTCAAGCTAGGCATTTCTCTGTGAAACACCTTCTTTCCTGTTCAATGTCTGCAAGTACTTGAATAACTTAAGGTCAAGCATAGGTTAGGTATTCTGCAGTGGATTTCTCTGATCCATCACTTGCTTTTCAGCCTAAAGTAATTTGTGATGTGATTAGAGAAAATTGCCTCCAAGGGAGAAACATAAATTCACCTGTAAAAAATCACACCTTTCCTCTAATAGGATCCAGTCTATTTCCTGTAGTTCCCTTAATGTGCCAAGCCGAAGTGCATAACCACGTGGCCCTTCCGTACAGCTCCTTCACAGTCTGCAACACTTTCTGCCAACTAGAGGCACCAGCTGTGCCAAGAGTCAAGTGTTTGTCCACCCCTTTCCTGCCTTGAATGGAAAATGATAACATGGCATTGTAAAACCCAGAGCTGACCAGCAGCCTTTCATTTTGTGAAAGTAACTGCAAGGGCTCAGAGCTGGGTTAATAGATTCAACAGTACCTGTAATTGGATCCAGGTGCTCTATATACTTGCTATAGGTTACGACTTCAATAATTGCAAAATCAACCAACCAAAAGAATCATGAAAAAAATATTATGCAAGATGTCGAAACAGAGGCCCCAAAACCAGCAGTTGCTGGTAAGATCTAAGCTTAGGGTATTGTATGTTTGTCAAAATAGCTGTATTTCAGCAGCCTTAAAGAGATTACTTGTCTCGGGGCTTTCAGTTTGGCTGGTAACAGATAAAGGCAGATTGATTGAAAGCATTTGAACAAATATTAATTTGAACAAGCTGAATGGACATGATTAAGTTGATTGAAGTCAATAAATGCCATTGACAATATAACTCTATCTTGGAGTATTTCTTTCTTGTATAACACAGGAAAGTGAATATGGTGACTCTGATATTAAATCTGTAACTGAGTGCCATTCAGCCTAATTAACTAGACACCATCTTTCAATGGCCTGCTAGGTAATTAATCTTTTATTTTATACACATAATATTACTCACCATTTACTGTATGCCTATTATGTACCAGACACTATGGAATTTTAACTGTTTTTTTTTCTTTTTTTATTTATTTAACTTTTAAGTTCAGGGGCACATGGGCAGATTCTTTACATAGGTAAGCTTGTCATGGGGGTTTGTTGTACAGATGATTATTTTATCACCCAGATATTAAGCCTAGTATCCATTTGTTATTTTTCCTGATCTCCCACCTTCCACCCTCCAATAGGCCCCAGTGTGTGTTGTTCCCCTCTGTGTGTCCATGTGTTCTTATCATTTAGCTCCCACTTATAAGTGGGAACATGCCATTTTTGGTTTTCTGTTCATGTGTTAGTTTGTTAAGGATATTGGCCTCTAGCTCTATCCATGTACCTGCAAAGCACATGACACAATCTCATTTTTTTTTTTTTTTGAGACAGTATCTCGCTCTGTCACCCAGGCTGGAGTGTAATGGTGCAGTCTCTGTTCACTGCAACCTCTGTCTCCCAGGCTCAAACCATCCTCCTGCCTCGGCCTCTTGAGTAGCTGAGACTACAGGTGCATACCACCATGCCCAGCTAGTTGAGCTCATTCTTTTTTATGGCTGCATAGTATTCCATGGTATATATGTATCAATTTGTTTTTTTTTATCCAGTCTATCATTGATGGTCATTTAGTTTGATCCCATGTCTTTGGTATTGTAAATAGTGTTGCAGTGAATATAGGCATGTGTCTTTATAATAGAATGATTTATATTCCTTTGGGTATATACCTAGTAATGGGATTGCTGAGTTGAATGGTAATTCTGTCTTTAGATCTTTGAGAATTTGCCACACTGTCTTCCACAATCATTGAACTACACTACCACCAACAGTGTATATGTGTTCCTTTTTCTCTGCACCCTCACCAGCATTAGTTTTTGACTTTTTAATCACGATTCTGACTGGTGTGAGATGGTATCTCATTGTGGTCTTGATTTGCATTTCTCTAATGATCATTGATGTTGAGTTTTTTTCATATGATTGTTGGCCGCATGTATGTCTTCTTTTGAAACGTGTCTGTTCACATTCTTTGCCTACTTTTTCATGGAGGTGTCTTTTTCCTGTAAATTGTTTAAGTTCCTCATAGATGCTGGAAATTAGGCCTTTGTTGGATACATAGTTTGCAAAAGTTTTCTCTCATTCGGTAGGTTGTCTGCTCACTCTGTTGATAGTTTCATTTGCTGTACAGAAGCTCTAGTTTAATTAGATCCCATTTGTCAGGTTTTGCTTGTGTTGCAATTGCTTTTGGTGTCTTCACCGTGAGATCTTTGCCCATTCCTATGTTCAAAATAGTATTGCTTAGATTGTCTTCCAGGGTTTTTATAGTTTTGGGTTTTACATTTAATTCTTTAATCCATCTTGAGTTAGTTTTTGTACATGGTGTAAGGAGGGGGTCCAGTTTCAATCATCTACATATGCCTGGCCAGTTATCCAGCACCACTTATTGAATAGGGAACCCTTTCCCCAGTGCTTGTATTTGTCAGCTTTGTCAAAGATCAGATAGTTGTAGGTGGGCAGCCTTCTGGGTTCTCTATTCTGTTTCATTTGTTTATGTTTCTGTTTTTGTACCAGTACCATGCTGTTTTGGTTACTGTAGCCCTGTAGTTTAGTTTGAAGTCAGGTATTAATATCATGATGTCTCCAGCTTTGTTCTTTTTGCTTAGTATTGCCTTGGCTATTTGGGCTCTTTTTAAAATTCTATATGAATTTTAAGATAGTTTTTTTCTAATTCTGTGAAGAGTATCGGTGATAGTTTAATAGGAATAGCATTGAGTCTATAAATTGCTTCAAGTAGTATGGCCATTTTAACAATATTGGTTCTTCCTATCCATGAGCATGGAATGTTTTTCCATTTGTTTGTGCCATCTCTGATTTCTTTGAGCAGTGTTTTGTAGCTCTCTTTGTAGAGATCTTTCACCTCCCTGGTTAGCTGTATTCCTAGGTTTTTATTTTATTTTATTTTGTTTTTGTGGCAGTTGTGAATGAGATTGCATTCCTGATTTGGCTCTTGGCTTGACTGTTTTTGGTATGTAGGAATTTAAGTGATTTTTACACATTCATTTTGTATCCTGAGACTTTGTTGAAGTTAAAGAGCTTTTGGGCTGAGACTGTGGGGTTTTCTAGATTAGGATCATGTCATCTGCAAACAAGGATAGTTTGACTTCCTCTCTTCCTATCTGGATGCTCTTTGTTTCTGTCTCTTGCCTGATTGTCCTGTCCAGAACTTCCAATACTATGTTGAATAAGAGTGGTGAGAGAGGGCATCCTTGCCTTGTACCGGTTTTCAAGGAGAATGCTTTTAGTTTTTGCCATTCAGTATGATATTGACTGTGGGTTTTTCACAGATGGCTCTTATTATTTTGAGGAATTTTCCTTGAATACCTAGTTTATTGAGGTAGTCATGCAGCTTTTGTCTTTAGTTCTGTTTATGTGATGAATGTTCTGTTTATGTGATGAATCATATTTACTCATTTGTGTATGTTAAACCAAACCTCCATCAAGGGATAAAGCCAACTTGATCGTGCTGGATAAGCTTTTTGATGTGTTGCTGGATTCAATTTGCTAGTATTTTGTTGAGGATTTTGCATCAATGTTCATCAAGGATATTGGCCTGAAGCTTTCTTTTTTGTTGTTGTGTCTGTGCCAGGTTTTGGTATCTGGATGATGCTGGCTTCATATAATGAATTAAAGAGGAGTTCCTTCTCCGCTGGGGTATGTTGGGGGGAAATAGGGGAGGGACAGTGGGGGGGAGGGA
>PVKP010038176.1:0-21090 GCA_004027715.1 Plecturocebus donacophilus
AAAAAAAAAAAAAGAGTAATGTTTTTGCCACGAGGCAAGTATATTTGTTTGAATTTTTAGTTAAATCCTTTGCATGCTTTAAATAAGGAACTAAAGTTTTAACATTGATTCTTTCTCTCTCTTTGGGCTGTTTCATTTTTGTTTTAATGAGGTGGGGGTAAGGTGAAAGTTGCTGTTGAGAGGGACAAGGATGGTTCTGGTGAAAACTTCATAGTACGGGTCTGAGAGCTGTGAGGTATGGGCACTAATTTGCTTTAAGAGTCTGCCCAAGCAGGATTAATCTTTCTCTGCTATTTTTTATTTTTTGCCTGGCATTTTGGGTCCAAAAGGAAAGTTTCAGAAATGCTTCTAGGGATGATGATGGGAGTTTGATTCCTGGGCATCTAATTAAATTCCCTTATCATTAATCTAAGTCTGGAATGTTCCGGATTAGTTCTACTATTTCAGAGTGATACCTACCATCTTCTATAATCTCAACCCAAAATGGTTTGTTTGAAAGCTTTTCCCTTGGAAGCCATTGATGTGTTATTACTTTTATCGGCTAAAAATAAATTCTGTTTCCAGAGTTTGTTTGTTTATGTAAGTAGCTGTAGGTTTTCAAGCTGGAACTTAACTTTATTATGGAAGTGCTGATGATATAGTCACACAAATAGAATAGGGCAGATAAGATGTGAAAATTCTAGAAGATTTTCCTCTGATCTGTAAAATTTTATGTCTCACAAATTTTTTCTTCTTCTATGTTTTATACTTATTGGGTCATTTAAAGCGAGGCAGTTGGACTGAGGATAGTGTTGCATGCAAATTGTCTTTTTTGCCATCTTGGACTTGCCCCACTTTGCACAATAGAGATACCAAGGGTTGGCCTTATTAAGATGAGGCTATTTTCACATTGAGAGACGCTGAAATGACCTGTTACTGCTTTCCTTATACCCAAATTATACAATCAAAGACTTATGCTTGTAAGTCTTGGAGACCATTCTTAATGAGTTCCTGTTAAGACATGAACATCTAGGATGGAAAGCAGTGAACACCCAGAATCTTACCAGGGTTTTCTGCCAGCCAACTCAGAGGACAAGTACAATGACCCAGTGGAAGAAGGGTTAATTACTGCTGAGCCTGAGGGAAGAGCTGGAAGGAAGCTGGCTGCACCAAGGACTTTCCATAGCTGATCCTCATTCTGCAATGACAGCAGCTCCTATTGTACAGGGTTGTAAAATTATTCAGAAAAGAGCAGGGATAATGCATATGTTATGCCTGCTTGAAACTGGTGGAGACTTTACTTCCGGAATTTTTTCCTCTTTACTAACTAATATATGCTGTATTCCACCTTTCTCTCCCCTTGCCTGCTGTTCATGGCTCTTTTTAGGAATAATTGAAGGGAAGAAATGTTGCTTGATTTCTCCGCTGATATGTAACATAGCAGCTCCTTTTGGGTATCTCTGTTCATTGTAAGATGGCAGGTCTAGTGGATGCTTTTTAAATGTTTTCCTTTCCTCATTCAAAAGGAAGAGAAATTGCTGATATGCTAAATGCCAGAGCACTTGAAGCAAATCTGTTTCCAGGTTGAATATCAAAGCTAAGGAAATTTCCAGAGTCATATGTTATTAATTGTTTGCTCCCTGATGCTAAGTACACTTAGTGGGTTTGCTGAGTACTGTATCTTCTCACCTATCCAGTGGCAGGCAGGGACTAGAATATTTCCAACTGCTTGGCCTGCCTACTATGTGCAGGGGCTGGTTTCAGCTGTGTCCAGGCTCCAAGCTTTAGGACTACAGAGGATACCTCAGTTGCTGAAGGGTAGGAGGTCCTCTTATAGCTTATAGTGTGCAGCACTCCAACAACTCAGGCAAGAGCTTCCTGAAAAGTATCAGGAGCGCTATGAAAAAATTGTCTACTTGTTTAGAAAGTTTCCATGATTTGTGCTTTGTGATAGAATTTTTTTAAACGGTTACTTTTCTCTAATTATTAAATACTATAAGCAAGAATAAAAGACGAATCAACAAATATTTGCAATACATGTGATGAACAATTAGTAAGAAAACAAGCAACATCCTAGTAGTAAAATGTCAAGAATAGGAAGTCTACAAAAAGAAGTACAAATGTCTAATATATTTTTATTAGATAAAAGATTTTACTAATCTTTTATTATTAAATATTCTAAACATCACTAATATTTTTAAATAATTAATTGAGATGCCATCAGGCTGAGGGGCCTCTAGCACCCTGGGTTCCTATGTAAGCAAACTGAACCCAACTCAAAGAAAATGGTCATATTTTAGGCCATTTAGAAATTACCAACTAATTCCTTACTAGGGACTTTACTAAATAAGGCCACTGCTCCTCTTCAAATATTTTCTTTACCTTGCTTCCACATTCGCCCCTAAAAAAGCTTCCCCTGATCTTCACCCTTTCATTGGAACCCTGAACCACTTGCAGTTTTGTGCTGCCTGATTCATAAATTGTTGTTTGCTCTAATAAACTCCAACATTTTCACATGCTTTCATTTATCTTTTAACACAATAAAGAAAGAGATGACTATAAAAGCCTACATTTTTAATAGCGAATTAAATTAGCAAAGATTAAAAAAAAAAACTCACAATGCCCAGTGTCAGTGAGGAAATGGAAGAAGTGCCTTCTCAATACTTCTCATATATCGACAGGAGTATTCATAAGGACAAGATTTTTAAAAGCTATTTGGCAATGTATTATCACCAGTTATGCATTCATATTTTTTGACATAATTTCCTACCTCTTAACTCATCCTAATATAAATGAACAAACAAAGGGGAATGATCTGAGATTATCAAGTACAGTATTATTTTCATGTGACTCTCAATGGAGAGCTTACTCTGCCTCCCATTTCTTTTGATGTGTAGCTCACTAGATTCAGGGCTTAGTCCCAAAGTAAGCTCAACTTACTGCACTGGTAACTGAAAAGACATTTCCCTTATTCTGGACAGAATAGTTATACAGATTCTGAAGCTGATGCACCTCCCTCCTTCAATTTTTTGAAAAAGAGCCACTTTTCATTTCCTGCAACCTGATTTAAATCCTTCTTGCACATGCAGTTGTAATAATGGTCTCCAGATGAAGCCTCACCAAGTGGCAGCTTTCTGCAGGGCTCAACATGGCTATAGGTCCTTATCTAGGACAGGCTGCATTTCTCCCTTTCTGACTGGCACCAGGGGCTAGAGGTTGGATGGGTGTTGGGTTCCTGGGGAAACAGCCAGACTCCTGTTTTTTCTTGCTACCCTGCCATTGTTGTCAGAGCTTCCACTCCCTTTAGAAACATGTGACTGAGCATATTGGCCATATGGGAGACCCCGAGTGTGCTCTCATAGCAGCAGTGCTTCAATCTGTAATGATTAATGGTGCCTCCATGTGCAAATGTCATTAAATGGTCAGAGCAGTGAATGTGGGGATCACATAGTTGTGTTAGGGACTTTTTTCAAGAGACAGCATTTGGAATTAGAAACCTACTTACGTACACTTTGCACTAATTTGCATATAAACCTGAAACAACTCACTCCAAGTGCTCTTCTCTGAATTCAGCTAATTAATGTGACTAACCACTGTTGTAGCCAAGCTCAGTATTAAGGGCATTACACACATGAAATACTAAATAGATTTACAAAAACATAATCATGATAATGGGGAATGAGCTCAGGCCAAATGCAGGTGGCATGAGCTGCTCTATAGCTCTGATTCCTCATGACGGAATGATAATCTCAATTAAAAAACTCTCCCAAACAGTGCCTGTTTAATAGCGAGCAAAACAAGGAAAATAAACTATTGACCATCTTTCATTTAATAGACACTGTGTTAATGGTACTATAGTTATTATTTCACATTTATTTTATTATCTAACAAGAAATCGATGTAGTGAAGTTGGTAAATGAAAAGAAGAAACACATAGAAAAGTTCACATTGCAGATTAGGTTAAAGTGTCTCTTAGGGTTTTAAGGGTAGAACATGCATAACTGCTGATAGAGCTTTGAATTTCCGCTCCCCTCACCAACCACAGTGAGAAATTTGTCCTCTTCAGAGATCAGACAGTGAGTAGAAGGAATATGTTCTCATAAAATTCATTCATGCTAGTCCTTTTGGGTCACCTTAAAATACTGATCTTACTAGGTCTTGATATAACTAAATAATTAGCTTTTGTTTTTGTTGCAGTTTAATCATATACCCATTTATGCTAGAGTCCAGTACAGGTCAGCATTCATAAGTTCCTCTTTCCCTGGAAATTGTGGGAGAATAAATTGGGAAGAGAAAAATATTTTAATTTTAGCAGGTAAATATTTTCATTTCAGTAGTCTCCGTGGGCTGCCATAACAAAATACCACTGGTTGACTTAAACAATAGAAATGTATTCTTCACAGTTCTGGAGGCTGAAAGTTAAAATCAAAGTGTGGCAGAGTAGGTTCCTGGTGAGCTAATGGCTGCCTTCTCATTATGTCTTCATACGGCCTTTCCTCAGTGAATGTGGGGGTGGGCGAGCAAGAGCTCCCTGATATCTCTTCTAATAAGGATACTAATCCTATGGGATTGGGCACCAACCTTATGACCTCATTTAACTTTAATTACTTCCTTTGAGGCTCCATCTTTAAATACATCAATCCTGGAGAGAGTTTCAACATATGAATTTTGGGGAGACACATACTTTCAGTTCATAACAGCAGAAACTGCTCAGTCTCCCTCCCTCTTAGCCATCCAGTCCAGTCTGGGCACAACTATTTGAGAATGACTGTTTGGGAAATAATAGTGTAGTCTTGCAGAGCAGTTCTGCTGCCCCAAGAGTTTGCAGCATGAATGATATGTTTGAAGTCTGTATTTCTGGCATGTAGGGAATAATAGTGAAGGACAGAGGTCAGGAGCAACAAAGTCATGCTAAGGTAACATGTGGGATGTTTTCAGTGAGACAAAGCATGGATTATTTGAAAAACTAAAGAAGTAGTTCAGCTGGGGAGAGGTATATGTGGTGATGTGAAAGTGCTGCAGAATTAAGCTGGACAGGAAAAATGAACGATATAAAGGAAGGAGCATCCCTCTCTTTTTCAAAAACAATCAGAGGCCTTGAGTCAGCCTCTTCATTGGAAATACCACACCAAGAAAGAATAACAGCTTGAGATCAGGAGACCCAGGTTTTAGCTGAGCTACCTTCCCAAGAGTTGCCATATGACAATGGACATTCTCTGCCTCCATTTCTTAGTCATCATATACTAAGTCTACTTTTTCTTTTTCTTAAGAGACAGAGTCACACTTTGTCACCCAGGCTGGAGTGCAGTGACCTGATCATAGTTCACTGCAGCCTGATATCCTGAGCTCAAGCAATCCATCTGCCTCAGCCTCCTGAGTAGCTAGGACTACAGGCATACACCACCATGCCTGGCTAATTTAAATTTTTGTTTTTTAGAGATGGGATCTTGCTATGTTGTCCACGCTTGTCTCAAACACCTGGTCTCAAGCAATCCTCCTGGCTCAGCCTCCCAAAGCACTGGTGTGAGCCACTCCACCTGGCCGGCTTTCACAATCTTATGGAATCCTTTTGTAGTAAGAACAACTTCTGAATCATTGGCCTAGTGTCCTTTACTATTGTAATCTTAGGGTCTAGAACCTTCTGCTGTGAACCTGTTAATAATGGGGAAATTTACTTATTGCAAATGAGTCCAGTTCTGTGGTAAAGAACTCTTTTTTTCCCACTACTCCCCTGAGGACATGACCTAATAAACCTTTACCAGCCAACTTTTACTGTGGAGGGCAATCAGGGTGAAATTTACCACACTTGGCCTTAGACAGAGAGAGTGCCCTGGGTAGGAAGTGAAGGCAAGGGAAAGTCTCTAGTGCAGCTATCTAAACTCCAAGGTCAGAACATACCTTTCCAAAATGGTCCTGTTCTATGTAGTGGGGAAGTTCTGTGGTAATAGAGTACTGTGTTTCTGTTACATAACAACCTGATCTTTTTATATGGCCTAATCTGGATTTCCAAACCCAATATTCTGATGAACATTGTCTCTATATAAAATGTATGGCTGCTAAACAATCCATAAATAAGTTAATAGAAGGTAATTTTTTACACTTTAGGGTACACTACCTAGTGCAATCTTTTATTTTTTAATTTAATTTAATTATTTATTTTTGAGACAGTCTCGCTCTGTTGCCCAGGCTGAAGTGCAGTGGTGCAATCTCGGCTCGCTGCAACCTCCTTCTCCTGAGTTCAAGCAATTCTCCTGCCTCAGCCTCCTGAATAGCTGGGACTACAAGTGTGTGCCACCACACTTGGCTAATTTTTTCTATTTTTAGTAGAGACAGGATTTCACCATGTTAGCTAGGATGGTCTTGATCTCCTGACCTCGTGATCCACCAGCCTTGGCCTCCCAAAGGGCTGGGATTACTGGCGTGAGCCACCACACCTGGCCTATCTTTTATTTTTAAAATTAAAAAAAATTGTGGGTACATAGTAGTTGTATATATATTTATGGGGTAGATGAGATGTTTTGATATAGGCATGCAGTGTAAAATAAGCACATCATGGAGAATGGGATATCCATCCCCTCAGGCATTTACCTTTGAGTTACAAACAATCCAATTATACTCTTTAAATTATTTTAAAATGTACAATTAAGTTATTGACTATAGTCACCCTGTTGTGCTATCAAATAATTTTTTTTTTTTTTTTTTAGACAGCGTCTCACTCCATCACCAGGTGCCAGACTGGAGTGCAGTGGCACAACCTTGGCTCACTGCAACCTCTGCCTCCCAAGTTCAAGTAATTCTCCTGCCTCAGCCTCCCAAGTATCTGGGACTGGAGGTGCACGACACCAAGCCCAGATATTTTTTTTTTGTATTTTTAGTGGAGACGGGGTTTCACCATGTTGGCCAGGATGGTCTCAATCTCTTGACCTTGTGATCTGCCCCTCCTCAGCCTCCCAAAGTGCTGGGATTACAGGCTTGAGCCACCACACCCGGCTATCAAATACTTTTATAGAGTTACTATAGCATACTGATTTTTAAAGTCATGTGCCCTATCTTAGCTCAATTTCTGCCAACATCATAGTGATAGTTCAAAACTATGAATATGAGTGAAATCAGAATGAACTCACTAGTGTTTCTGATTGACTATGCTCACTCATTGCCCTGCCATAGTTGGGGTGCCATCATGTCCTCTGCTCTACTAAATCTTATTTATCCATTAGGATCTCACTTTCTTACTTCTGTGATTTTCCCTTCTTTGTAGATCTTTTGGGCCTACTTGATTAGGCACAGCCTTTCCCCACTGATATCTTCTTCAGTTAATCCTGAATTAGGTTTAGGTCTCATGAGGGAAGGAGGTATATCTCATGCTGTATATGTACTGGTAACACCATTGGGCTCATTTTTTTGTGTCCAAATAAGAGTTTGCTTCTCAAGCTTGGTCACATATGATATCACATGGTGACAAAGTGGTCAAGAGGACATTATAATCCTTACCTTTTGTTAGGTGCATATACCTAACAAAAAAGCATCAAAATATGTGAGGCAAAAACTGACAGAACTGTAAGGAGAAGAACCCTGGCAACTTGAATACAGTTTCAGAATTCAAAATTAATGCACAAAAATTAGTTGCATTTCTATATACCAGCAACCCTCAAGCTAAGAATGAAATCAAGAACTCAATCCATTTACAATTGTCAAAAACACAAGTGAAAACTCTAGGAATATATTTAACTAAGAAGATGAAAGAGCTCTACAAGGAGAGCTACAAAATATTGCTGTAGATGACACAAATGAATTGAAAAACATACCATGCTCATGGATAGGAAGAATTAATATCATTAAAATGACAATACTTCCCAAAGCAATCTACAACTTCAATGAAATTTCTGTCAAATTACCAACATTATTTTCCATGGAATAAGAAAAACCAATCTAAACTTTGCATGGGAAAAAAAAAAAAAGAGCCAGAACAGACAGAGCAATCTTAAGCATAAAGAACAAAGCCAGAGGCATCACATGGCTACAGTGACCCAAACAGCATGATGCAAAAACTGATACATAGATTAATGGAACAGAGTAGAGAACACAGAAATGAAACCACAGCCCTACAACCAACTGATTTTAAACAAAGTAAAAAGAAATAAACACCGAGGAAAGGACACCCTAAAACTGGCTAGCTATGTACACAAAGAAATGAAACTTCACTCCTTACTTTAACCACATAAAAAAAGTAACACAAGATAGACTAAAGACTTAACTGTAAACCAGAAACTAAAAATCCTAGAAGAAAACCTGGGGAAAAAATCTCCAGACATTAGACTAGATAGAAAATTATTGATTAAGACCTCAAAAGCGATTGTAACAAAACCAAAAATAGACAAATAAGACTTAATTAAACTAAAGGGCTTTTGCACAGCAAAGAGAAAAACGAAAAGGGGCAAACAGACAACCTACAGAATAGGAGAGCATATTTGCAAACTATGCATCTGACAAATGACTAATGCCCAAAATCTATAAGAAACTTAAACAAACCAACAGGAAATAAAACCAAATCACCCCATTAAGAAGTGGGCAAAGGCCATGAACAGACAATTATCAAAAGAAGACATACAAGCAGCCAACAAATATTTGAAAAAATAGTGTTCAAAATCACTAATCGGAGAAATGCAAATTAAAACCACATTGAGATACCATCTTGTACCAGTCAAAATAGCTTTTATTAAAAAGTCATAAAATAACAGATGTTAGCAGGGCTGCAGAGAAGAAGGAACACTTAAACACTGTTGGTAGGAATGTAAATTAGTTAAACCACTGTGGAAAACTGTTTGGGGATTTTTCAAAGAATTAAAAATAGAACTGCCATTCAATCTAGCAATTTCACTACTGGGTATCTACCCAAAGGAAAAGAAATAATTGTATCAAAAGACACTGACATTCATGTGTTTATTACAGCCCTATTTACAGAAACAAAGTTGTGGAATCAATCCAGGTGCCCATCCATGGTGGAATGCATAAAGAAAATGAGTTATGTATACACTGTAAACCAAAAAGTATCTGAAACAGGTCTCAATCAATTTAGAGTTTGAATTAGCCAAAGTTAAGAACATAATCCCCCCTACCCTGCCCCACAAAAAGGAACACAAAACCACAGGACCAGTCTGTGGTCCAGACCTTTTTCCAAAGATGATTTGAGGGCTTCAGTATTTCAAGGGGAAAATCAAATAGAGGGGAAACAGGAGGGTAGAGTCACATTACTGAATCCACATGTTGCAGGAGAAAAAAGCTAAGGGAATAGTCAATTATATATTCATCTCATGCTCAGTAAATTGGCACTTTACATAAGGTAATGTGAATATATCTGTATCTGGCCTTTTATCTGTAGTTATCTGCTTAGGAACAAAAGGAAAGGCAGCCTCTTGCATGATTCAGCTTTCGGCTTAATTTTTTTCTTTAGGCATAGTAAATTGGGGTCCCAAGATTTTATTTTCCTTTCATTACACCATGGAATACTATGCAGCAACAAAAAAGAGTAAAATTGTGTCCTTTACAGCAACATGAATGCAACTGGAAACCATTATGCTAAGCAAATTAATACAGAAATAGAAAACCAAACACTGCATGTCCTCACTCATAAGTGGGAGTTAAACATTAGGTATACATGGTCTAACTATATTCTTATCATATGATCCAGCAGCCGTACTCCTCAGTATTTACTCAAACCTGGACAAGTTACATACTATATAATTCCAACTGTTTGATATATTCTAAAAGGCAGAACTTTGGAGACAGTAAAAAGATCAGTGGTTGCCAGAAGTTCAGAGGGAGGAAAAGAAAGATGAACAGTGGAGCACAGAGGATATTTAAAGCAGTGAAACTATTTTGTATGATACTGCAATGGTAGATACATGTCATTGCACCTTTTTCAAAGTTCACAGAGTGTACTACACAAGGAGTGAACTCTAGTGTAAACTGTGGGCTTTGGTTAATAATAATGCGTTGACATTGGTTAATCAGCTGTAACAAATGTACCATACTATGCAAGATATTAATGACAGCAGAACCCATAGGAGGGATGGGGAGAAGAAGCATGTAGGAATCCTTTGTCTTTCCACTCAATTTTCCTATAAATCTAAAACTGCTCTAAAAGTAACCTATTAATAACATCCAAATGATTATCAAGACTAGAATGAATAAATAAGAACACTATGCAGCAATTAAAATGATCAAACAATACCTACATTAGTGTCATTGATGACTATCACAAACACAATGTGTAAATGAAGCCAGATGCAAAAGCATACACACTATATAATTCCAATTATGTAAAATCCAGAAAGCAAATGAAACAGGTTCTGGTGTCCTGTTGAACACAAGAATGGTGGTGTAGCTTGATGAACTAACACTTCTACAGATAATGGTGATAAAATGTAGACAAATAATATGTTTATAGCTATAGTCATATCTATGTATCTATGCATAGAGATGTAACTGC
The DNA here is from genome assembly GCA_004027715.1 of Plecturocebus donacophilus. Lineage (NCBI taxonomy): Eukaryota > Metazoa > Chordata > Mammalia > Primates > Pitheciidae > Plecturocebus > Plecturocebus donacophilus. The sequence goes on from PVKP010038176.1 coordinate 10,469, forward strand.
ATATATTATATATGAAATTGTTATGTATATAATTTATATAATTATACAGGATTCGATGTTATTATATATTAAATATAATATGTATATATAATACATTATTGCTTTTTGATCTCCAAAAACAAAACTCTGAAGGAGTCTAATCTTGAATGACCAGAATTATAACAGAAAATATTTACAAACATAAATTTTTTGCTTCAAAATACTTCACAATCTGTATGTGGTCCAGGCAGGCAGAAAACCAGAGTCTTACTTGTTGTGTAGAGGATTTTTGGGTCTTGCTGGAGGTTTAGGGGAGATATTTTGGAGAAGAGAGAACTACAAAGGGGTGAATCCCAAATATGTATGTTAAGTTGCCTGTAAATTATTGGTGAATCTTTGAGCTACATATATACACGGCAGAATCCAGAGGCCAAGCATAAAAATGGTCATTGGACTCTGAATGAACTAAATGAGGATTTCAGTTGTGTCCACTGTAGGAAAGATGGAAATTGGGGTTTGAGTTCAGCCAAGTTAATTCATTGTTAGAAAAAGATCAACACTATTCAAAAACATACAACAGAACTCAGTCTCTGTAGCTGTCGTTCATAGGGTCTGGTACACAATTTAAAAAATCAGGAGATGTACGAAACTACAGGAGAATGTAATCAATACACAAGACAGTAAGCAGGCAGTAGAAACTAATCTCAAAATGTCCCAAGATGTTGTAATTAGCAGACAAGGCTTTGAAAGCAGCTATTATAAATATGAACATGGGGTACTGCTGTGCATTCCTCTCTGGTCCATATTCACGTGCTGGGGCACCCTCCCGGGAACTGTGCTGTCTTGACTGCTTCAAGTTAGATGTGTCCATATGACTAGTTCTGGCAAGGAAATTTTCCAACTCAAGGTTTTACAAAATGCCTGGAGAAGACCCACCAGTTCCTGCCCACCATGGCTCTAATGTGAGTTTATTCCAGAGACAAAAGTAGAATCTTTTTTTAATCTTTATTGCCACCACACAGAATCGAGGGTAGCAGTTTAGTTTGAAGTCGGAGTGTCTTGAGTTCTAATCAGAGCTGCATCACTGCATCACGTGTTAGCTGTGTGACCTTGGACAAGTTAATTGCATTCGTTTGTCTTGGCTTCCTTATCTTTAAAATAATAATAATAGTACTTACCTCAAAGGGTTGTGATGTCTCAAAGTATTTAATATAGGCTAAATATTCAGAACCGTGCATTGCACAAAACCAGTACCACGTAAGTATTTGTTACTGTTAGAACACATATACAGCCAATGTTTTTAGGTATTTTTTTAAACTAATAAATATTTCAAGCCCAAAAAGAATGCAGATAATTTCCCCACCTTTGTTATCAAATTCATGGGAATCATTCTAAGAGCTGAAAATTTTAGGTCTAGTGAAAGGTAAATACTTTATCTTTAGTTATTTGTGGGGAAATGTTTTGGAAGACATGAAATTGTCATCCCTTAAATTGTATGGCTTATGTGTTGAATTAATCCTCTGTCTAGTGTCCTGGAACCTAAATCTTTGTCTTGTTCATTATAGATCTCCATTTTATTTTATTTGATATATATTGTTTCATATATAACAAATATTTATTGCATGTAGATTACGGGCATTGTGTGGACCTCTGAGAGTGCGCATTATAAGCCTCAGGGTGAGTTGAACAAAATAAATATTCTCTCTTCTCTCATGGAGTTTATATGTCAACTATACATGTTACCTATTTATCTGTATGTCTATTTTGCAGAAGTTTCTGGGACACCTTAATTTTAGCTTTTTCCAAAGGGAAGGAGATAATAAACTTTTAATTTCCAAATACACAATTCCAGTGATTCTATTAATGTAAAAATAAAATATGTGTAATGTAAAAACACAAATAATTAATTACATATAATAAAATATTGATAAATTACAACCCTGCATTTAGGCTGAGGAAACAAAGGAATGTTTGATTTTGCCCTAAGAAGCAACCTAGCTTTGAGGAAATTCTGTTTCGGTGACTTTCATGTGAGACATGCATGGGTATGTGATAGATGCTGTGCATTACTGCTGTGCACTCCTCTCTGGTCCCCATTTCCCTGCTGGGGCACATTCTAGGGGGCTGTGTTATCCTGACTGCTTGAAGTTAGATATGTCCATGTGGCTAGCTCTGGTGAGGAAACTTTCTAACTCAAGGTTTTACAAAATGCCTGAATGAGACCCACCAGCTCTGCTCTTCCTCTGCTGGGCAAATGCAGAAATTGATTCATGCTGAGAGCAAAGCTTCTTTAGTTCGGGTCCCAGGGTAACTACTGAGCAGAGGCTCATCCTCCATCCCTCCCTCCAACCTACTACCACCCCACACCCACATCAGACATGCAACATAAGTGAAAAATAAACCCTGCTGCTTCAGCCACTAAGATTTGGGACATTTTGGTGACCACTGCCAACCAAGCCTATCCTGAATGGCACAGTGAGCAACTCCAGCTCCTGACTGGCACTGACTTCCCAAAAGAGCAAAGCTGCCTCCCAAGTATCCAATGCCTCTACTGTGACAAATCTTCATGCTGCTGCCACTTTCAATGGATACTGAAACTCATTTAGAACAGAAAGACGACATTGTAGGGCAGATTATATGAAATGCCTGGAGAATGAATTCCTTCTGTGATTTCTAAAGACTGTGTGTTTTTAGTGCCAAATATCTGGATGACAAATGAAAAATTCAATCAAACATCTATGTGTTCTCACATAAATTCTGGTTGTCCAATATCAGACAAAACATCTGGTCGACAGCTGACACTGGAAACTGCTCACTGGGCTTTTAGCATTGTCCACAAATAGGCCTAAAGTCAAGGATGCAGTGTGAGTTTGGACATAGAAATACTGTATTTGGTGAAGGGAACCAGAGATAGACTTACATAGAAGCAGACTAGATATTTTGTTAAATGTTTTGTAGCTCCAGAATGGGAGAAGATTCTCCCTGTCTCAAAAGATAGCCCTTAAAAAATCCACTTTTTGTTTGTTTGGGGTGTGTGTGTGTGTGTGTGATCTGGGAAGGACAGCTTTTATTTAAAATTTTTTTATTTCCATAGGCTATTAGGGAACAGGTGGTGTTTGGTTACATGAGTAAGTTCTTAGGGGTGATTTGTGAGGTTTTGGTGTACCCACCACCTGAACAGTATACACTGAACCTAATTTGTAGTCTTGTATCCCTTATCCTCTTCCTACCCTTTCCCCTGAGTCCCCAAAGTCCATTGTATCATTCCTATGCCTTTGCATCCTCAGAGCTTAGCTCCCACTTATGAGTGAGAACATATGATATTCAATTTTCCATTCCTGAGTTACTTCACTTAGAATAATAGTATCCAATCTCATATAGGTTGCTGCGAATGCCATTCGTTAATTCCTAAAAAATCCACTGTTAATAATACGCCCCTTTCTTTTTTAAAAACAAAATTTCTCTTTTAAAATGCAAATATGGCTGAGAAAGTTCACAGTATTATGTCTTTAGATACTTGAGAATCCCTGAAGAAGAAGGTGTGTGGGTGTTTAGGTAAGCTAGGGCAGGTTGTAAACTAGGAAACACGATAATTAGAGAAAATATGAGGAAGGAAGAGGTAATTTTAGAGAATGGAAAAAGCTACTCAAATTTAAGTAACAGCGTTCTCCCAAAGTTCTTTTCTTTTATATGGATTTTTTTTTCTTCTCCTAAAATGGAATTTTATTTTAAAAAGGTACAAATGGATTCTAAAATTACACACACACATGTACACATGCATCAGAGCCTTTTTCATAATCAAAGACACTGTGTGTAAACTATGAATAAGAAAGTTGACTGATACTACTTTTGAAAAAACATTGACTTTTGTATATTTTACTTGGGCGTCTTTTCCACATTAAATAATACTTTGGCACTAGCCAATAAATAACTTCTACTTTTTAATGTCCTTTTTCCAGGAATTGATAAGTTTGGAGAGGCACTGTCTATAATGATGGCTCTATTTCTCTTCTCTAAAGCAGGGAGGCTGGGCCTGCTTCACAACTGCCCGTCACTCTTGTGTCTGCCTGAGGTCATCTACTTTTGTTCTGGGAAATGTTGCTGCTTCATTGCCATTGGCCACACAATAGGATCACACAATACTTCAAGGTCATGTACAGTGTCCTCTGGAACCAAGTGGAGGAAACTCAGTTTCCTGCTAGAATCAGTGAAGCTTCTGGTACAAAAGGTCACTATTGGCTACAACCTCTTGTATGGCTCTGGAGTTCATGGAGGGCATTGGGCCAAGCAGACAAGGGTGTGGAGCAGGACTTGGCTCCATGCTGATGAATAATCATGACTTACATGTCACAGATTTTTATCTAATGGAAGCATAAAGGATTTTTAAATCCCCATACTCCCATCAACCACTATGCAGCTAATTGAAGCTTAAAATGCTGGACATTGTTTCTACTGTTTCTATTGTGGCTTAGGTGGGATGTTCAGTAGAAAACATATAGAAATGTCTGGATGGAGATAACATTTCAATTCACTTGATTATAGTCAGATTTCTGCATCTAGCATCCCTTCCTTAAATCATTGACAATGAGTGGTAGTTTTACATTATGCTTCTCAATGCAGTTCATCCAGTCTCATCGTTTCGTCTGTTTTTTTAAACGTATGTGCCATTGCAATCATTGTTAATAAGTATTAAAAATCCCAAAGACCTATCCCCTCTCTTTCTATCCCAGTGTTTTGTTTTCATAAGCAAACCACTGCTGCCTGTTGAGGTAAGCTAATAATAAATAGTTTACTATAGCCAGTAATCTTTTCTTCTTTTTTGTAGTGTGAACTGAAAAGCATCTGAGGCAGGTCTCAATCAATTTAGAAAGTTTATTTTACCAAGGTTAAGGATGCACCCACGACACAGCCTGAAGAGGTCCTGATAACATGTGCCCAAGGTGGTGGGGGTATAGCTTGCTTTTGTACATTTTAGGGAGACACAAGTCATCAATCAGTACATGTAAGATGTATAATGGTTTGACCTGGAGAGACAGGACAACTCGAAGCATGGGGGGTGGGGGTGGGGTTCCAGGTCCTAGATAGATTTTTAAATTTTTGGATTGGTAATTGGTTGAAGGAATTATTATCAACAGAAAGGAATGTCTGGGTTATGATAAGGGGTTGTGGAGATCAAGGTTTTATTATGCAGCTGAAGCCTCCAAGTAGTAGGTTTCATAGAGAATAGATTGTAAATGTTTCTTATCAGACTTAAGATCTGTGATGATGTTAAGCTGGTCCAGCTTTTCCTGAATTCCAAAAGGGAGGAGGATATAATGAGGCATGTCTGACCCCCACTTCCTCTCATGGCCTGAATTAGTTTTTCAAATTAACTTTGGAGTGCCCTGGCCAAGAGGAAGGGTCCATGCAGATGGTTGGGGGCTTAGAATTTTATTTTTGGTTTACACTTATCAACATCCATTTCTCTTATATCATGAGTGTCCTGTTGTTTCTGATTTCCAAACTTCAGTGGTGCTCTCACTGGTGTTGACCATTTGACTTTCTGCCTGTGTTGGAGGAGGCAGCCCTCCTTGGGCTTCATGAGTTCTTCCACGTCGTGCTGAGTGAGTCAAGACTGCAAAGCCCTGTTACTCAGGCCGTATCTCACATTGGCTTATACAGCTAGTTACCTGCAAGTTGAGATAATGTATCCACCTTCAACAAAGATCAGGCTAACTTTCTGTTTGTGGGAAAAGCAGTGGGTTCCCCAAGCTCCACTGCTGCTTGCTGTGCTGTGAATCCTAAAGTCCTTCATTTCTGACCCGGGATCTTGTGTCTTCTGCTAAGCATCCAGAAAAGCATTACAGGGTGATTCTAAAGCTCATAAGTGGAATAAATAAAACCCAGACTTGTTGGACTATACTATCTGGAGTGCTTTTATATACCTGCATTTTCCCCTAAATAGATGATAAGCCTCTTGAGATAAAAGGTCTGAGACCTCTTTGCTTTCTCATTGGGAAACATATCATAAATACTCAGTAAGTGTTCATGGATCTCAATGACAAGATCAATTTATACCATGTCGGAGTGTAATTTTGATACCAAGACAACAAAGAAATTACTGCCGCAACTTGCAATGCCATAATAGAATGCCACATATTGCTCACTTCTTACTCTTCCTAACTTGTAAAGTGGATGATACCATTTTAAGGAGAGGTTTCTCTGTAGGAGACAGATGTAAAGAATTAGACTATAATAAAGAGATGCTGAGAATATTGCATACATAGTTACTCCACCCTTCTGTTCCCATCCTAGTTACGAATAGCTTCAGGCAGAACAATCATTTGCCATCAAGAAGAAAAGCTCACTTCAGAGAAAATTAAAAGAAATGAACAGAGTTGCTACTTCTGTATATTGGTACAATAGCAAATCTTTCTCTCCCTCTCTACCATTTTATGAGAAGGAAGTGGCAACTTTCTTTGAACTAAAAACCATCTAGTGGCTGTAAAAGGAGCCCAGTAGGTGCAAAGATTCTCTGAGTAATAAATTACTTCATCTTTTTGAGGTAGAAAACACTCATTTCTCTACCATGTAAATATAGGAACTAATTTTCTTCTTTTTTAAACAGACAAATTTGTGATAGTAAATAATGCACCAACATACATGTGTTACACTGACATTTCCAGGGAGCTTACTCACTGGTATGGCCATTATGAGAACTTGCCTGTCAGAGAAGGAAGTGTCATAGATCAAGAGACCTTCTACCTGGTTCTGAAATTCATCACCACATTTGCGCCATAGCCACACTTCCCATGTGCTGCTCTCCATCAGTGAATAAGTATGACAGGAAATCCCACATTCCTGGGACATGTGAGACTCCTCTGAAAGGTGACTTTGGTTGAGGACTCCCCAACCACCTTGTGGGACTTTCCTTACAAGTACACATAAGTCTAAGATGCTTCTAGACTTCTTGATCTGTCACTTGGGGAAAGGTCTGTGTTTTATGGATATATAGGTTCCTACCCTTTCGAAGAAACCAATCAGTGCCTAGATCATGTTATATACTCAATGTGTGTTCATTGAGCTGAATGTCAACTGCTTTCTCCATTGCTGACTATTCAGTAGGGAAGCTCAAGTGAAAGCCCAGCAGTGGGGATTGCTTTAGATCTTTTGCCTTTTCTTGACTGCCAATAAATACTATTATAATATCATGTAATGTTCCATACAAGTACTTTTTAAAAAGACAACCAATAATGATTTAAGATTAGCCAACTGAGTCTTTGAACTTAAAAGTATAGCAGGCTCTGAGCACAGAAACAGCTATCACCTGAGTTTTCCCTTGAGTTCCTTCCAAAGGGAATGCTGAACTCCACATTCCCTTCTCCTTTTCAATATGTTGTAGCACTTTCTACATTATCTCAGCATCACTCCCCTCATATTCAACTTATTAAGATCCATTGGGATGATTTGTGTTTGTGTGTTAGAAAAATCACCTTTTCCTCCCCCGGGATTCACATCAGTTGCCCCTGTCTTCACAAGCCTTCTGCTAAAGGCATGAGACTGTTGGAGATTTAATGCTTAGACTCCTTTGAAGTGAGAGCAGAGACCAGGTCTTGTCCTTTCATGCTGACATCTACAAAGCAATTATGGGAAAAGAAAGACTTATGGCTGCTGCCAACTTCTCTTAGTCTCTTGTCGCTTGCCTTCATCTGTGTTTTAAATTGTACTGGAGATACACAAGCAGATTAGAGAATTTATTTGCATGTAACAGTGTCTCAAATGATCATTTTAAAGCTTCCTAAAACCAGCATATAAAATATTGGTGTTCTTTTTAAAACATCTTGATACAACTTCCTATAAATGAATTCAAGTGTAGTTAGTTGGTAGCTGCTATAGAATTATTAAAATTAGCAAACCCTCCAAATTCTGGTGGAGTGGTGAATTTTGGAGAGAAACTTTTGGCCATCAGGTGAGGCAAGGCTGAACATAGGCCTCACCATGTCTTCTTTATTCCTGAAAAATATATTATCTCTCTGTTGGATATGTATAATTGTACTAGATATAACTGACTATGTTTTGACCTTGATTTAAAAATCATGGCAACAGAAACTCTCTAGTCTTAGGGCAATTTACAATGTCATATGAGAAGTTTGGCAGCTCCTCAAGCACTGGGAGTTAAAAAACAGCACATATTTCTGAGGTTCTTCTTTGGCTCATCCGTCTCTATATGGCTATATATATGGTGCCTTATGGGGCCATCTCCTCCAGCATTTTTCATCACGAGGATGCAGGGAACAGTCAGTAGGGTTTGCAGCCTCTGTGTGTAGCCAGGTAAAAAGCATCACATTTGCCCCTCTGCTTTCAGATCCCCTAAATATGGGATTCTGTCTCTTAAGTTATTACTTAATCATTACAGAATCTCTGTTTGGAGTAATGAAAAAGTTTTAAAAGTACAGTAGTTACTGGTGATGGTTGCATAACATCAGGGACATAATTAACGCCACTGAATTGTACACTTGAAAATGGGTAAAATGGCAGTAAGTACTAGATAAATAGGTGACTTCATTCATCTATCCCAGTAGACTAGCAGGATTTGAAAGGTGAGTCTGATTTTTAGTTTAAGGCTAGCAGAAATGACTATTTATTCACAGAAAAATAATTTGAGAGTGATTTTTTTTTTTTTGAGACAGGGTCTCATTCTGTCACCCAGGCTGGAGTGCAGTGGTGCAGTCTTGGCTCATTGCAACCTCTGCCTCCCAGGCTCAAGTCACCCTCCCACCTCAGCCTCGAGTAGCTGGGATTACAGGCATGCACCACCATGTCCAGAAAATTTTTGTGTTTTTTTGTAGAGATGGGGTTTTGCCATGTTGCCTAGGCTTATCTCAAACTCCCAACCTCAAGTGATCTGCCCACATCGTCCTCCCAAAGTGCTAGGATTATAGGCATAAGCCACCGTACCTAGCAAGAATGATTGTAACAGGTGAAATGGAAACATCAGCACTTTATAATAACCAGAAGAGGAAAGAAGTATTTTATTCTTTATTTAGTAGGTTTCTCTTCTTAGACTCTTCTCTGAAAGAGGCATAGAAGGTCCACTTAAGCCCTGTTGAAATGGGCAGCTGATAAAAATATACATACCAGAGGTTACTTGGGATGATGGAAGTTTTCTATTAACTTTATGTAAGTTATTCTATAGGAAAAATTTTAAATCCCTTTACGAATGTTTACATATGCTTTTATTAGATTCTAAATCTTATTGTCTTTGTTTATAAGTCAATATCCATAAAATATAATAGCTCTCATGGAGGCAAAAATCTTAGATCAAACTTTTCTTTTTTTCTTCCTGTGTGAAATTGGTGACAGGATCTACTTCTACTTTCAAATAACTGCTTTGTGTTTGGATGACCGTTCAGATTAGGACTAAAACTTCATAAATCTATAATACCTTTCTTCAGGGAAATTTGAAATTCTTGGATTTATTTTTGTTTCAATTTGTCTTGTAATCTTAACCTTGCAGGAAGATAAGGAGGATAATGGAGGGGGAGCAGTAGTAAGAAATAGCCAATAGCTAAAGTTTTTATCAGCCTACATGGCAATTGATCAGACATTCAAAAAATCACCAGGACTTTGCTTCTTGGAGCTAACAAACCCTTATTTGCCTTTGTAGCAACATTCTTGCTGGAAATAAGAAATTATAAGTTCTGGTCTGAGTGATCACATAAAGGACTCATAAATATAAAGTGGAACACTAGGTATAAAAATGTATTCACAGAAACACATATAGGTGTAGCACAATGCCAGATATTTTCACAGGCTCGTCCTCCTGCTGTAGTCTTGAAAAGTGGCATGACAAGGGCCTGAAGGAAAGAAAGAAAAGTAGAGAGAGGGAGAGATCCAAGATGGCCGATTAGCAACAGCTCAGAAATGTAGCTCCCAGTGAAAGCGCAGAGAACGAGTGGACGCTGCACTTTCCGACGAATTTTTGTTGCCCACAGGCTGGGAGATTCCCGGCAGAGGAGCCACACGGGTCGCCAGCGCGACTCTTTTGGCCGGCGCGGCGCTTCCCGGTGCGGATTATATGGGACGGTCGGGCTCGGCCGGTCCCATTCCCACAAGGAAAACAGCAATTGGAAGCGCTGAGGACTGAGAGTTTCACAGCAAGCACAGCGAACCCAGGAAGGTCCAGCTCTGTGGGGAAGGGGCGTCCGCCAAAGGAAAGGAAAACTAAGAAACAGAAAAACTTCGTCACGAGGTGGAGAGAGATCCAAGATGGCCGCATAGCAGCAGCTCCGGATCGTAGCTCCCAGTGAAAGTGCAGAGAGCAAGTGGATGCCGCAATTGCAGACGAATTTTTGATGCCCACAGACTGGGAGATTCCCAGCAAAGAAGCCATACGGGTCGCCAGCACAACTCCTTTGCCCGGCGCGGCGCTTCTCGGTGCGGAGTGTACGGGACTGGGTACCTAAAGGCTCTGCTGGTCCCATCCCTACAAGGAGAACAGCAATTGGAAGCACTGAGGAGAGAGTGAGCACAGCTGAACCCGGGAAGGCCCAGCTCTGTGGGGAAAGAGCGCCCCCCGAAGGAAAACTAAGAAACAGAAAAAACTTCATCACCAACAAGCCGGACATCCACTCAGAGACCCAATCTGGAAATTACAAAGACGA
>PVKP010038178.1:0-21086 GCA_004027715.1 Plecturocebus donacophilus
GGGGAAAATAGGGGAGGGACAGTGGAGGGGGAGGGACAGTGGGGGGTGGGGAGTTGCGGGGAGATAGCATGGGGAGAAATGCCAGATATAGGTGAAGGGAAGGAAGGCAACAAATTACACTGCCACGTGTGTACCTATGCAACAATATTGTATGTTCTTCACATGTACCCCAAAACCTAAAATGCAATAAAAAAAAAAAAGAGCTCTTTAGCATAGACCAACATGACTGCTTAAGATTCAGTGGCATCAGCTCAGAGTTTCTTTGCCAGTTTCATTCTAGATACCTCCCACGGCTCCTTCCCAGCCTCTGTCACTCTCTTGTGTTACAGAGATTCATGGGAAGGACTCGACATCCTGGTTGCTCCCTGGAGGCGGCAGCCCTGACCTATCACTACAGCCAGTGGAAGCCCAGCCTGAGCTCAGCACATTTAGGAACTCTAAAACATGAACGTAAAAAATAAGTGAGCATCCTTTCCCTCCATAGAAAAGCCTCCTGGGCTGCTTCTGTAAGTGGAGGGCTCCTGGAGTCTCCTCCTAGGGTCTACAAAGCCTCAGGGCTGGCTGTGAATTTGCATGGGAAAGAGTATGTTTGCTGTCAGGCTCCTATCATAAAGGGAACACAGAGCTCTGCCTTCAGGAAGCCTCCCCTCTCAGATGGTCATGTCCCTCCCAGGAAATGCAGGGTGAAGGGGTTTCTGGCTTCTGCAACACCCATCAGTGGGCATAGCCAATGCAGAAAAGACTGACTTCTGCCCCCACCAGATGGCATAAAAAGAAACTGAGGCCCAGAGAAGGAATGCCACCTAACTTGCACTGTCTCTCTCTCTGAGCTAGCCAAGCATTTCTTTATGATGTTTATCTTCACCTCGAAGGTGGGCCTTATCACCACCCTCTGTTTCACAGCTCTGCTGACTTGCCCAAGGCCCTCCAGGTGAGAGATGGCAGAATCAGCCTGCAAATCTGAGTTGGCGCTCCCAATTCCCACGCCACGTCACTTTCCCTGAAATGGGAATGGTAACCCCTGTCATTCCTATCCTGCCATGGGCTCCCCAGGAAGGTTCAACTAAGATGGTACACGAAGCCCTTTAACTATGGGCCTGGCATGAGAGATGCTCAGTAAGGAGCCCTTCCTTCAAAGGCATGCAGCATCAAGGAGTCTTTTTTAGTTTCAAATCAATGCCCAGGTCCTTATGACCACTGAGTGCTTTGCTTTTCAAAAGTTTCAGTGAGACGTAACATACATAAAATCTACAAGTCTTAAATATGCAGTGTAATTAATTTTCATGAATGAATACCTTGTGATATGCACTGTTTAGATTAAGAAATAGAACATTTTCTGTACCCCAGATGGTTCTCTTCTGTTTCTTCCAGTCAATCCTCTTCCAAAAGTAGCCATCAATTGAGAAACTTTTAAAATATATAGAATGATATATATTCATTCCCATTTTTCAGCCTAAGAAACTGAGGCTCTCTGGAAGTGAGGACTCTGAAGGTACCAGTTTCTGCTGTAACAGGAGGTCCCTGAGACTTGTTGCCAGTAGGTGCGTGCTATGTAGGGAGCCACCCAGACTCTTCTGCCTGGGTGAACATGCTCCAGGCACCTCCTTTGGGTTAGGGCAATGACCAGTGTGGACAGAACCCAACCCCTGGCCCACAAAGCCTATCCTCTAAGCTCTCTCCTGAGGCCACAGTCCCCAGCAGTGGTTTGAGGCACTGCCCGGACAACCTTAGCCACACACAGCTCCCCTCTCCCTGGCTCTGAAGGGTCTCACCTTCTCTGTTTCCCATCAGCCCTTCAGCATCCATGAAATATTAGGAAAATGGGCTGAGTATTAGGTAATGACTGTCCAATTTATTCTGACAGCAAGAACTAGAGGGAGGAAATTGACATTGGTGATTTTACTTAGAATCTGACAACTTTAATTAATCTTCACTCCTTTTCCAGGGAGCGGGGGGCTTCTGACAGCTGTGCTGAGCTCAGGCGGAGGCTTCGTGTGTGCTGACCGCTTCTCAGCTGTGTGGACAAGGCAGGCAATGCAGGGATCCCTGGAGAGCCCAGCGTGGTTTCCATTCAAGCCGAAAGCTTTTCCTAGTTTCTGTAGACATCCAGCTAAGGCCACCGGGCACGTCCTCCTTTGCTTCCTTAAGGAAGGCAGCGGATGCCAGAAAGCTTCAACCCATTTCTCAGAGGGAAATACTGAGGCTTAAAGGGGCACCTCCTTTCCACCCAGACCCACTGTGAATCAGTCCCATGGTCATCTAGCAACCTGGGGGCACCACGCCTCAGCACAAAGATGACCACAGCTTCTAAGCGGCCATTCAAAACCCCAGTCCTTAAACCCCACCCCAGGGCTTCTGCTGAGAGGGCACTAGGCTTTCCAGATTCTGCCAGGCTGATACAACAAAGAGGCCCAGACCCAGAGAGGAAGGGGGTCTCGCTGGCCAATACTGCCACCCCAACTGCCCCCAGTGGAAGCCCTCACCCCATCAATCAGCCCCTCTTCATGGGCATAGAGGGCACCTACTGAATGCCAAAAATCCTACAAGGCTCCAGATAAGACCTGGTACTGGTGAAAATAGAACACCAGGGACCCCCCATGTGGGGTTACGTGCCTCAGTGACTTAGCAAACCAGCTCAGGCACTTCCTCCAGTGTGTGGCTTTGAGCAGGTAGAAGGTGCTGGTAATGGGCCAGGGATGACAGCAAGAGCATCCACATTACCATAACAACTGCCACTGAGTGTTTGCCACGTGGCGAGCCCTTTACCTGTCGTACAAGCGTGACCACGTTCGGGCTCCTCCGGCACCTCTCTGGAGGGTGCACCATCTTTACCCCTGTTCTTAGAAGAAGTCGACGAGGTTCCATGAGGGTAAGTGAGTTTGCCAAGGTCACTGCTAAATGACAGAACTGGAATTCAAGGCCAGTTCTCTTTTTGCAGGGGCGGAGAGGGGGAAGAATCTCACTCTGTCGCCCAGGCTGGAGTGCAGTGGTGCGATCTCAGCTCACTACAACCTACACTCCCAAGTTCAAGCAATTATCTGTCTCAGCCTTCCGAGTAGCTGGGACTACAGGTGCCTGCCACCACACCTAGCTAATTTTTGTATTTTTAGTAGAGACGGGGTTTCACCATCTTGACCAGGCTGGTCTTGATCTCCTGACCTCATGATCCATCCACCTCGGCCTCCCAAAGTGCTGGGATTACAGGCATGAGCCACCGCACCCGGCCTCAAGGCCCGTTCTATCTGTGTCCTCAGCTGACCATTCCACCACATGGCCCCAGGGAAGTGCCCTGGCCTGCTCTGACAGTCCCACTAGTTACAATCTAGTCCCACACCTTGGTTCATCCATCCCTGCTCTGACAAATAGAATCCTGGGGACCCCAGAGCAGGTCACACAAAGTCAGCCACACTCTTAAGCATCCTGCTGTCTGGACAAGCAGGTGGCCCCTTTTCTAACTCCAGGAGGCTGAGCAGAAGCCCCTGCGTACCTGTGTAATTAGCAAAGTCCTCCAGGGTGTGTGATTCACCCTCCAGCTATGTGAGGTGCCTACATTGAGAGGGAGAACCCTCCTGCTGGGTCCACATTCATTTCAGGTGCTCTCCAAAGCCTCGTACAATTCCCAGCCTTGGGACAGATCCAGGGGAAGACAAAACAATTGGATATTGCACCATCAATGGGATGCATCCCTCCTTTTTGGATCCCTTCACTGGTCTTATGAGCCTCAGTATCTCCCCATGAAATATGGACATTTGCATCCACCACATGAGGAGGTCATGGTTCCAATGACAAGGCCTGTGAGGGTGCTTCATTCTGTGCACTCCAGGTATGCATGATCAGCTCTACTAACGAAATGCAAACTTCTTTTTCTTTCTTTTTTCTTTTCTTTCTTTCTTTCCTTCCTTCCTTCCTTTCTTTCTTTCTTTACTTTTTTCTTTTTTGTTTTTTTGAGACAGGCTCTTACTCTGTCACCCAGGCTGCAGTGCAGTGGTGCGATCACAGCTCACTGCAGTCTTGACCTCCTGGGCTCAAGCGATCCTCCCACATCAACGTCTTGAGTAGCTGGGACTACAGGTGCACTCCACCGTGCCTGGCTATTGTTTCTTTTTGTTTTTTTTTGTTTTTGCTTTTTATAGAGATAGGGTCCCGCTATGTTGGTCTCAAACTCCAGGGCTCAAGCGATCCTGCTGCCGCAGCCTTCCAAGCACTGGGATTACAGACATGAGCCATCACGCCTGTAATAAACAATATTTCCATTAATAATGTTAAATAGAGAGGTTTCTCCACGGAGGGAAAAGAAGACAGGCTTTGGAGGTCAGCAACACTGTTTTGCATCCAAGCCATGCCCCTCACTGTCTGGGAGTTTCTTAGGCTCTAGCTTCAGTTACCTGTAGCTGAAAAATGGGCTTAATAATCTCTCCCTTGCAGGATTGTTCTCATTCGATGAAATAATAAAATATGTGTAACATATGTTAAAACACATATAAAAATATATGTAGCATTTTTAAACAGAATAATATATTCCAGTGAAATAGCGTCTGTAAGGAAGGTGCCTGGGTACACTGCCTCAGTTAGGAACTAGCACTACCTTTTTTCAGCTGTTGGTTTATCTCTGACCATTTGTTTCAAAGATGATGAAAATCCAATGGTTTGTCCCAGGTCGCACAGCTGGTGAATGGCAAAGTCAGGATTAGAACCCAGGGCCCGGGCTTTCCTGCCTCAGGTGAGGAAGACGCTATGGGACTGGAGGCAGCTAGCTGGAGGCCTTCCTCCACGGAAAGGAGCAGAAAGAAACTGAGGCTGTCCCTTTTTCCTTGGGGCCGGGGTCTGGAGCCTCCTGCTGTGACCCCGGGGGCCTCTTCGCATTCCACCTCTGCCTCTCTGCCCGGTATCCTGTGAAGGGGACCAGTGTCAGTCCTGGTGCCACATGAAAGGTCCCACACTACTCTGGGAACCAACTTCACACCCAGGGACACCCTTCCCACAGAAATGTGTCAGAAAGTCAGTTTAATCTTGTCTGCTCCGCATTCCCACAGCGGGTGCCTGCCTCCCGCCTTGTGGGCTGCAGTCTGCGGTCTCCCAGTGGCTCGGGAGGCGGAACGCCATTCCAAGATTTTCCATGGGTTCATTTCCAGCAAACAGAGGCCTCACCTCCCCGCCTCCCACAGCTGCCTCTGAGGCACCCTGGCACGGGGAAAGTGATAGGGAGCTTCCACTGTCCTCACCTTTCAAATGGGCCAGAGGGAGCAACCAGTGAGGATCCAGGGTTGGGAACAGTGACTGTGCCTTGCTCCTCAGTCCCACGTCGTCCACACCATCCTCTCCTTCAACTGCAGCTGCTCCTAATGGAATCCTGCTGCCTAAGATGCCCTGTACAGCTAATATCGCCAGGTGCTAAGGACTGCCAGCACCCAACAGAGACTTTCTTCCCAATACAATCAGAACTGACAGAGCAAAGCTGCAGAGAAAGTCAGCCACCACCCTGGGTATGCTATACCGGGAAGATACACGGAAAGCTTTTTCATTCATTAAGACCTCAAGAACAATGCTCCCAAGTTAAATCGTGCTGAGCAGACACAAGTGAGATCTCAGGACTTTTACACAAGGTAAATGTCCCAGGGATACTCAGAGGGTGAAAGAGGCAGAAATAACAGCAACAGTTGCCATTTATTGCATGGGCTCTGCTCAGCTCTTGGTAGTCCTCACCTTGTTTAATCAGGTCTACAACAATTTGACAGATGAGGAAACTGAAGTTTGGCTGCCCAAGGCCAGGGGTTGTTACTCCCATAGCACACTCTGCTTCTGGGTTTCCATTCACAAGGAATTCAAGATGGCTGGAGACCCCTGCAATTGGACAACTGAATGGTACTGTTAGAATTTATTTTATTTTATTTTTGAGACAGAGTATCATTCTGTCGCCCAGGCTGGAGTGCAGTGGTACAATCTTGGCTCACTGCAGCCTCCACCTCCCCCACACCCCGGGTTCAAGCAATTCTCATACCTCAGCCTCCCCAGTAACTGGGATCACAGTTACTTTGCTGAAGTTGCTTATCAGCTTAAGGAGATTTTGGGCTGAGACTATGGGGTTTTCTAAATAGATGATCATGTCAACTGCAAACAGAGGCAATTTGCACCACCACACCCAGCTAATTTTGTATTTTTAGTAGAGATGTGATATCACCACACTGGTCAAGCTAGTCTCAAACTCCTGGCCTCAAGTAATCCACCTGCCTCGGCCTCCCAAAGTGCTGGGATTACAGGCATGAGCCACTGCACTGGGCCATAGTGTTAGATTTAAACTCAGATACCTGACTCAGACCCCGAAACTAACAACTACCCTCCCCTGCTATCAGGCAGTTGGTCCACTGTGGAGTGGAAATCACTTCTTGCTGCAGGCTGGTAGCTATTTTCAAGTCCTTATTATGTGGTTCCCGATCCTCCTAACCACACCCAGAGCAGAGAACATTAGCAATAGCAGGAAGGAAACCATCTTCATTCAGGAGGTGGGGAGACCCTGCCAGATTCTGATGGCTGCTGGATATTAGCAACCTGGCCACCGTCACTTTTCCTGCAATGTTCAATTTTCTTCAAAAATGGCAAGGTCTTGGCAGCTGAGCACAGAGAGGAGGTGAGGCCAGGTGTCCTGCAATTCCAGGGCCAGAATCCCCTCACTGACTCCTTCTTCAGCAGGGGCAGAGGTGGATTTTCTGGGGAGAAGCCCTTAGCTGAGGAGCCAGTGTGTGTCATGAAACCTTCTAGCAATGAAGAATGATTAGCGTCTTCATTTCGATGAGACCGGTGCTCAGAGAGGTCTTGTTTGTTGTTTAAAAATCACACTAATCAAAAGCGTGAAGCATTTCCTTTGAAAATCAGCACAAGACAAGGATGCCCTCTCTCACCACTCTTATTTAACATAGTATTGGAAGTTCTGGCCAGGGTAATCAGGCAAGAGAAAGAAATAAAGGGTATTCAAATAGGAAAAGAGGAAGTTAAATTGTCTCTGTTTGCAGTTGACATGATTGTCTATTTAGAAAACCCCATAGTCTTGGCCCAAAATCTCCTTAAGCTGATAAGCAACTTCAGCAAAGTCTCAGGATACAAACTCAATGTGCAAGCATTCCCATACACTAATAACAGACAAACAGAGAGCCAAATCATGAGTGAACACCCATTCATGATTGCTACAAACAGAATAAAATACCTAGGAATACAACTTATAAGGGATATGAAGGACCTCTTCAAGGAGAACTACAAACCACTGCTCAAGGAAATAAGAGAGGACACAAACAAATGGAAAAACATTCTATGCCCATGGACACGAAGAATCAATATCCTGAAAATGGCCATACTGCCCGAAGTAATTTATAGATTCAATGCTATCCCCATCAAGCTACCATTGACTTTCTTCACAGAATTAGAAAAAACTAAGTTTCATATGGAACCAAAAAAGAGCCCATATAGCCAAGACAATCCTAAGCAAAAAGAATAAAGCTGGAAGCATCATGCTACCTGACTTCAAACTCTACTACAAGGATACAGTAACCAAAACAGCATGGTACTGGTACCAAAACAGAGATATAGACCAATGAAACTGAACAGAGGCCTCAGAAATAATGCCATATGTCTACAATCATCTGATCTTTGACAAACCTGACAAAAACAAGCAATGGGGAAAGGATTCCCTATTTCATAAATGATATTGGGAAAACTGGCTAGTCATATGCAGAAAACTGAAACTGGACCCCTTCCTTACACCTTATACAAAAATTAACTCAAGATGGAGTAAAGACTTAAACATAAGACCT
This sequence comes from Plecturocebus donacophilus, assembly GCA_004027715.1. Lineage (NCBI taxonomy): Eukaryota > Metazoa > Chordata > Mammalia > Primates > Pitheciidae > Plecturocebus > Plecturocebus donacophilus. The sequence goes on from PVKP010038178.1 coordinate 7,803, forward strand.
AAAACCATAAAAACCCTAGAAGAAAAGCTAGGCAATATGACTCAGGACATAGGCATAGGCAAATACTTCATGACTAAAACACCAAAAGCAATGGCAACAAAAGCCAAAATTAACAAATGGGATCTAATTAAACTAAAGAGCTTCTGCACAGCAAAAGAAACTACCATTAGAGTGAACAAGCAACCTACAGAATGGGAGAAAATTTTTGCAATCTGTCCATTTGATAAAAGACTAATATCCAGAATCTACAAGGAACTTAAAGACATTTATAAGAAAAAAAAAACAACACCATCAAAAAATGGGCAAAGGATATGAAGAGACACTTCTCAAAAGAAGGCATTTATGGAGGCTAACAAACATATGAAAAAAAGCTCATCATCACTGGTCATTAGAGAAATGCAAATCCAAACCACAGTGAGATACCCTCTCATACCAGTTAGAATGGCGGTCATTAAAAAGCCAGGAAACAACAGATGCTGGAGAGGATGTGGAGAAATAGGAACGCTTTTACACTGTTGGTGGGAGTATAAATTAGTTCAACCATCATGGAAGACAGTGTGGCGATTCTTCAAGGATCTGGAAATAGAAATACCGTTTGACCCAGCAATCCCATTACTGGGTATATACCCAAAGGATTATGAATCATTCTACTATAAAGACACATGCACACATATGTTTACTACAGCACTGTTTGCAATAGCAAAGACTTGGAACCAACCCAAATGGCCATCAACAATAGACTGGATAAAGCAAATGTGGCACATATACACCATGGAATACTATGCAGCCATAAAAAAAAGGATGAGTTCATGTTCTTTGCAGGGACATGGATGAAGCTGGAAGCCATCATTCTCAGCAAACTAACACAAGAACAGAAAATCAAACACCGCATGTTCTCACTCATAAGTGGAAATTGAACAATGAGAATGCATGGACACAGGGAAGGGAACATCACACACCAGGGCCTGTTCAGGGATGGGGGGGTCAGGGAGGGATAGCAGGGGGTGGGGGTCAGAGGAGGGATAGCATTAGGAGAAATACCTAATGTAGATTACAGATTGTTGGGTACAGCAAACCACCATGGCACATGTATACCTGTGTAACGAACCTACACATTCTGCATATGTATCCCAGAACTTAAAATTATATATATATATATTTTAAAATCACAGTAATTAAATGGCAGAGTCGGGACTTGTAATTGGCAGGGATGAAACTGGGGTCTCCTGCCACCATGGGGGTTCTCAAGTCATCCCTTGGACAGGAAAACACCCCTGGATAATGCGACACCCTGTGAGATGTGAAATCTTCAGAGAGAGAGTTAGTATATCTGTAGCAATATTTGTAATAACATTAAAATAACAGTATTGGTAGCCACCATTTATTGAGTGCTTGCCGTGTGCTAGGCACTGTTTTACGCACTTTACACTTATGAACTAATGTATTCCTCAAACAACCTTATGAGCAAGCTGCTATTATTATCCCCATGTTAGAGATGAAGCAATGGAGGTTCAGAGAGTTTAAGCAACTTGCCCAAGGTCATACAAGTGGAATTTAAGGAAGAATTAGGCAATTTGCGTATTTACTTCTCCATCACCTTGACAGGAGCTTTCTCGGAACTCCATTCCCTCAGTCATTTATTCACTCATTCATTCATTCCCACAGTCTTCATGGGAGGCTACTATGTACCATGCCCTGGGCATGACACTGGGGTTCAACAGGGGACCAAGAAGTAACCCAGCCCTCAAGCGCATTTCTGGTGCTGGTGGCAGACCATGAGTTTTCTCCTCTCCTGCGTTCCTCCCTTTCCCTGTAGGGATATTGTTGTAACCAGACACACAACTACATTGTTCCCGGTCTCCTTTCAGCTAAATTTGACCACGTGACAAAGTTCTGGCCAACAGTATGCAGGCAAAGGTGAACAGTTCCCTTCTGAGTCTTCCCCCTCAAAGGGCTAGGCCTGTGTGTCCCCACTCTCCGTGCTCCCTCCAGCACTGTGTCTGGGAGGTGGCTAGAATCAGAACAGCCACCACAGGGCCACTACTAGGAGTCATGTGCTAAGGATGGCAAAGCTGTCTCACCAGCCCAGGACTGTTAACGTGAGAGAGTAATGAAGTTCCAGGTAGTTTAAGCCACTGTATTTAGGGGTCTCTTTGCTATCACAGCTAGACTGTACTCTCACTACGACACCATGGAAAGGAGCCAACAAGAACTCTGGCTCACAAAATATATCAGAAAGAAGAGGTCAGGTGTGGTGGCTCATGCCTGTAATCCCAGCACTTTGAGAGGCCAAGGTGGGTGGATCACTTAAGGTCAAGAGTTCGAGACCTGGCCAACATGGTAAAACCCCATCTCTACGAAAAAATGCAAAAATTAGCTGGACATAGTGGTACACACTTTTAGTCCCAGTGACTGGGGAGGCTGAGGCTGGAGAATCACTCAAACCTGGGAGGCAGAGGTTGCAGTGAGCTGAGATCATGCCACTGCACTCCAGCCTGGGTGACAGAATGAGACCATCTCAAAAGAAAAACAGAAGAAGAAGAAGAAAGGAGTATGCAAATTCAGTTCTACAACCTTGACCTCCAGATTTCCCCAGCAGAAGTGGAAAGGGGAGTAGTGGCAGTCAACACAAAGAAGAAGATACTGAAAGAACAGATATACATACACATTGAGCACTTGTTCTGTGCCAGGCGCTGCACAAAACATCGTACACGTCGCCTCCCATTGAATCTGAGCAGCCCTGTGAGTGGGCACCATGATTATTCCATTTGACAGATGAGCAGGAGCTGGTCCTCATCTTGGCTTTGTCCCTTATCCCCAGGAGATGCCGTGGATCTGGCTGCTGTCCAGCAGTACAAATAGCCACTTGCCTTTGGAACACCTGTTTACTTGGGCAGGATCCGGCTGGTCTTTCATAAAGAACTATGTAGGGTCATTCACAACCAGTGACTTGAACAAGAGAAACTAACCTCTGTGCTTATTCACTCATTCATTCATTTGCCAATTATTCCCAAGTGCATACTTTGTTTCCGCCACTGTATTAGGCATTGAGAATTCAATGGTGACAGCAAACAGATGTGGTCTTTGCAGTCTAAAACTCATAGTCTAACTGAAGAGACAGCAGTTAATGAAATAATCACACACACAAATGTAGAATGACTCTTGTGATAACTCCTTCAAAAAACAGAAATTTAGTGTCAGGGGGTGAATAAAGAAAACATTTGGCTTAGTCGCAGAAGGCTTCCCTGGGGAAGCAAAGACCTAGCTGAGAACTGAAGGAAGGGTGGGTGTTGATTAGGCCCGAAAAAGGAGTGATGGAGCGCAACAGCTCAGCATATGCACAAGCAGTGACACTGGGTTGAGGAGTAGTGGGAGGTATGCCGGAATGGAGAGACCTGGATGGGTGGAGGAGATGAGTGTGTTCAGGAAGCAGCTGGAGAGGCGGGAGAGGCCAAGCCATGCAGGGGCTCCCGAACCGTACAATGATTGCAGCTCTTATCATCAGGGCAACAAGGAGTCGCTGAGGGGTTTAAATGCAGTGAGTGGGATGGTCAAATTTTTGTTTCCAGAATAACATTCTGGCATCCAGGCAGTGAATGAATCTAGGATACAAGACTACATGAAGGGAGGCTCTTGGAGAAAGGGAATTATCAGTAGCTGCTGTCTTCCTGAGTAAAACCATTTAGAGGGCTTCAGACATCAGGCAGAGCTCAAGAACATCTGAGAAGTCAGGGAAAGTAGACATTGGGCAGCAGAATTAGAAACCAGGTCTCCTGTACCCAGCCCAGAGCTTTCTCCACTCTTCTGGGTGAATAATGCTCCTTACAAAATGACCCTCAAAACAGAACAGAACTTCATCACCATCCCCACTTTACCTGTGGCCAATCCCGACACCCTGTGGCCAAGGAGGTACTCAAGTAGGAGATGAAAAAATTGCAAAGAGGTGACGGGATTTAGTAGAATGTTATGATCCCCTTGCTGGGCTGAAACCAAGTTAAATTTTTCCCCTTGTTTTCCAAATTAATTCAACATTCCAAATAAATCCAGAGAGATTTAATTGGGGGCCCTTTCATGTGGACTGAAACTCATAAATTGCAATTTGCTGAGTTGCAGGAAGGCAGAGAATTGCGTCCCATCTCCTCCCACTTGGCACCACCCTGAGGGGTCTGAAAGGAGAGAAAACTCTTGGGACTGCTCCCAAGTGAGTTTTGGGCTTCATGCATCAGATTCAGTGAAGACTAGAGGGAGGAACAACAGAATTTGAAAGCAGGTAAAATGGCCAGAGGTAGCCACAGATGATGCCACAGGGGGAGAAAGCAAAACCCCAAGATGACAGAATTGAGGGGCTAAGGAGTCTTTGGGCTCAAGGAGCTAAGAATAGGGGGAGGACCACCCTAAACACGGTTCATTGATGAGTTCTCTGAGAACGGAACTTGGAAAAGGGGAATCTTCTTGGCAAATATGGAAAAAAGACTTTGTGTATGGATCTGAGGCATTTTCTCTATGGAGGTGGACCCATTATTGCCAAGAAGGTATGAACAGAGTGTTCAGATAACCATTTGAAGATACTGGTCCCTATAGCTTCAATACTGCTATAGTTATAAGTTGCCTTTACTAGACACATCTGTGCAAGTTGGCTTGGGGTGATATGTGGCACAGATCCTAGATTAGTGTATCACTTTTTTAGGAAACACCTCAGGAATAACTGGGGGTTTCATTGTTCTATTTCTGAATCTAGAATAATATGGAAGAATCTTCATTAGGAGACAGGATGGGTTTGCACAACTCTGGGGTTGCTAGTGGGCTGGACACACCATCTGGAGAACGGATGAGAAAGTCTTCCCTGGTGTGATGGGTATAAACAGTCCCACTGAGTGCATGGGGCAGAAGGGTGCTAGACAACTTATACATCTCTAAGTCACTCCTTTGTTCTCCTGATTCCTTCCCTTACCCAGATGTGATGGACTGAATTACGTTCCTCCAAAATTCTTACGCTGAAGTCCTCATCTCTGATGTGACTGCATTTGGAAATAAGGTCTTTAGAGAGGTTATTAGGATTAAATGAGGCCATAGGGTGAATTCCTACTACAATAGAACAGGCGTCCTTACAAGAAGAGTGTGGGTGCATACTCGCAGAGAAAAAGCCATGTGAGAGAAGGTAGCCATCTGCAAGCCCTGGAGAAAGGTCTCCAATGAAATCAACCCTGCTGATACCTTGATCTTGGACTGCCAGCCTCCAAACGTGTGAGAAAATAAATGTCTTGTAGTTTAAGCCACCCTGTCTACAGTGTTTTATTATGACAACTCAAACAGACTAATACACCAAGGTTGGCACTTCAAGTATGAACCTCTCCCTCCTATTCCTACAGAAAGTAACAGCCTTTGCTCATCCCCAAATACGTAGAATGACTCCAGGCTTTCCACAGTATTTCTCTCTTCACTCTTGGGTCAAGCAAGCAGTCAAGGAAGACACAGATCCCTAAGCTAGTCCAATGAATTGAAAATGGTCTTTCCAAACAGAGGTAATATCCTGGATGTTCATAATGGCTCTGTATGAGAAATTGTCTTGGGGAGATTTTTTTTGTAACTTTAAAACCATTGTTTAAAAATTTGCAGTAAGTATCGATAGATGTTTAAACTATTATATAAAATTTTGAGGATTAATAAAATATTTCCATAGTTTCAAAGCATCTCCCACAATTACTTACTAATGACAAAAGAAATAACAGTGACTTTACATTGGAGAAACCTAGCAGACACCCTCTTACTCAAGAGAATGAAATTAACATCCACAATAATGGGATACCAGGCATCGGGTGTAACATCATACACAGGTATGTTCTTACCCACCTGATATGGCATATTGAGGACATCACAGCAGTTTGGTGATACTACTGTCAAACATAAATAACCCAAAACAGTGCAAGAAGAAATATCAGGCAAACCTAAATTGAGGGACATTCTACAAATAAGTGGTCAACTTCAGAAAAATATCAAAGGCTAAGAAACTGTTCCAGATTAAAAGAAGCCAGAGAGATGTTACAACTAGACGTAATGTGTGAGTCTTGATTGGAACCTGGACAGGGAATGATATCTACAACTTACTCTTGAGCAGTTTGGAAAACGAATCACCGTATGTGTACCAAGAGCCCGAGAGCGGATCAGCAAATGTCAACAAGGGGCGAATCTGTGTGGAGGGCAGTGGGGGTTCTTTGTTCTGTTCCTACAACTCTTCTATAACTTGGAAATTATTTCAAAATGAAAGGTTTTAGAAAAACTCTGCACCTCACAGTATTTCTTATAAAATGATCCATGGAACAACTTTCATTTTCTTGAGAAGTACTCAATGCCAACATGCCGCCTTTCAACAGATAACCACAAGCATCTAAATCTTCGCTTTCCATTTTTGCTTTGACTTTTAGGAAGCCATTCTATGATACAAAGATGTATCATTAACCTGGACAAATCACTTGCCCACTCTAAATATCAGTTTTCTTCATTTGCTAAGTGGGTAAAATAAAGGTTCCTCCTGCTGAAAGTGGTTATAAAATATGACGTGCTCAGCACAGTAGGTACATCCCCTACTGTGATGCAGGAATCCTGTTTTATTTCTTATTTCTTTCTGAGACAGGGGCTCACTCCATTGCCCAGGCTGGAGTGCAGTGGCACGATCTCGGCTCACTGCAACCTCAGCCTCCTGGGCTCAAGTGATCCTCCCACCTCAGCCTTCCCAGTAGCTGAGACTACAGGCATGCGCCACTATGCCCCTCTAATTCTTTGTATTTTTAGTAGATGAGGTTCCGCCACGTTGCCCAGGCTGTTCTCAAACTCTGGAGCTCAAACAGTTCACCTGCCTCGACCTCCCAAAGTGCTGGGATTACAGAGGTGAGCCACTGTGCCTGCCAGAACCCTGTTTTAGTTGTCTTCTTTTCTCGCTGTTGTTATTCTTGTTGTTATTCTATTACCTATTGCTCACCCAACCCTCTTCACTAAAATAACCTTGGCATAGACTCATCTGAAATCAGGAAAACTTAGAGACTTGCAAGGGAGGAGTTTTTTTCATATGTAAATTATCAACACATCGAACATTCTGAATTCTCCCCATAGCACATTCCAAGTCCCTTCAAAACACAGTCCCAGGTACTAGGCAAATAGCAGGAACAGCAATAGCTTCAGAGCCAGAAAGAGGTTCAAATTCCATCCCTGTCAGCTCCCTCACTTTGTCGCTGTTTAATTCAGGAAGGTCTGGGTTATGTCGCAATAACAAACCTCCCGAAGACTCAGGGACTGAAAACGAGGTCCAACTCCTGCTCACGCTACATAGTCATTGCAAGCTGGTGGGGAAGGCTTTGCTCCAGGATACTCTCCTTCCAGAATCAAGGCTGATGGCATCTCTACCATGGGAAATGCCTGCGCAGTAGAAGGGGATGAGGTGTTCACATGTTATTGACCAAAGCGGTACCTGGCCGTAAGTTGATCCAAAGGAAGTACAATCACACTCTATGCTATGAAGTTAAACCAGAAATATTTGGTGAACTACACTAATAACTAACGCAATCCTCTTGCACAAGTCTTTATCCTCTCTGAGTGTCAGTTTCCTCTCTGTAGAAGGAGGAAGAATAACACTTTATATTTCAACACAACTATAATGATTTAACAAGATAAACTGGAAGACGCACCAGGTAATCTGGGTCAGAAACGTAACAGCTACTCATTATAGTAAATGACACTCTTTGTCCTCAACTCTTGGGTATCCCAAAGAAGCAACACTGGACTCCTAATGGAACTAAATAGATAGGCAGATACGTAGAAGACTGATCAATCATAGAGAGCCAGTAATTACTTTTTAGGAAAAGTCAGAAAGAATATGATAAGAAACAGAGACAATTTGCCTCAGGGATAGAGTAAAGACTCCAAGTTTTTTTTTTTTTTTTTTTTTTTTTTTTCTCTAGGTCTCATTGGGTTTCTGGACATATTTGGTATATGATGGTCTCCAGACAGGGTTGCAGGGCTGCATATTTTTCACTTATTCAGTACCTAATGTGTGCCAAGCTCCATGCAAAGCACTGAATGGATCAGACCCCCTGAGAGCTACGGGGTTTTGAGAGAGGAAGTTAGACATGCAAATAAACTCCAGCAAAACAGCTGACCAAGGAATGACGGCTGCTGCACTAAGAGGGGGCTGAAGTACGAAGCTCGCACAGGTCTCTGGGGTGGGCCTTGAACACCTGGTTGGGAGGTGGGAGTAACAGGATTACAAACCTATTGCCCGCAGTGCCAGATCTAGCATCCCCCTCGCCACGGGCAGATGTCATAGAGCCAGAGGTCTCGGCGTCAGCTGCAATGGCTTTGACCCTCAGTTGAAGCCAGCTGGAGGCCAGGTTCTGAGTGTGCTCGCAAGGACACCGGGGAAGTGCCATCTTGGGGTCCAAATTTAGCTTGGGGTCCACACCCCACCAAGCTAACATTGCCAGCTGTACACAGCACCTCCCTGCGGGGTGGAGGACTATTTTAATTTTTCTTGATTTTCTCAACTGTTCAATTTTTTTCCAGTTTATATGGAATTACTATTTTTAATAACTTTTTGAAGTTTTTTTTAAACTCCTCTGTAGGCCGTGGATTCTTTCATATCAGTGTTTCACAAACTTCCAGCATTTCTAAACCACATTTGGAACTTTTATTGAGAATTATGATTTAATTAGTATTTGCTTTCAGATTTCATTCCTGCTAACTCTCTGATTTTTTTAAAAAACTCAAATACCTCTTTAGCTTCATGTTACACAATAACATCTGTAAAATGACAGGTTCACTGTCCTCATTATATTTTTTTATACCAAACGTTAAAGCAAATATATAAGGTTTAAAATTTTAAAAATCATCTCCCACAAAGACGTGAGTACCAAGCCACTGTTGTGACCATGTGTGAGAAACATGCTGCTCTGGGAGAAACCAGCAGCAAGAGCTCTATACAAATCAGTTTCGCAGGCAGGGCGCGGTAGTTCATGGCTGTAATCCCAGCACTTGGGAGGAAGAGGCAGGCGGATCACCTGAGGTCAGGAGTTCGAGACCAGCCTGACCAACATGGTGAAACCCCATTTCTAATAAAAAAAAAAATTAGCCAGGTGTGGTGGCACATGCCTGTAATCCCAGCTACTCAGGAGACTGAGGCAGGAGAATCGCTTGAACCTGGGAGACAGAGGTTGCAGTGAGCTGAAATCGTGCCATTGCACTCCAGCCTGGGCCACAAGAGCGAAACTCGATCTAAAAAAAAAAAAAAGGAAAGAAAGAAATTAGTTTTGCAATCTTGGGAGAACGGTAGAATCTCTGTGGGATTTGGTTTCCTCATCTGCAAAGTGATTAACAGTCCACACCTTTTAAGGTTGTGTGAACATGAAATGCGACAATATACATAAAGCACCCGTCACACAGCCTGGTTCCTGTTGTATGTCTCTTGTTTATTCATTCCATAAACAGCAGTTGAACCCTGTGCTCAGTGCTATGGATGATTTACAAGTGAATAGGACATAACCAGCAACATCCCAAGTAATTTGCAGCCCAGTGTTTCTGTACAAACCTACCTAAAACACAGGGCAGGGAAAGTTCTACATGTCTCATGAGCAGTCCAGGCAAAATGCAATGAGAGTTTGAAGGAAAGAAAAACAACTCCCAGCTAGGAGACCAGGGGAGCACGCTCAGCCTCTGGCCCTCCCTCCCAACTGGAAACAGAAGCCTGTCTTCTTTGTCATCCGCCCTATTGGGGAAGAGCTTCCAGTAGGTTTCCCAGTCTGTGCCATCATTCTCGTCAATCTGTAAATTACCTGTGAATCTATTCCTGCTTCCCAATGTCACTCTACCCCCACTGGCCTGTCATTTTTCTCTTTCCATCATTCTTGACCCCCTGGGGTTCCTGAGTGCAGCAGTCAAACTTGGGAGCAGACAGGGAAATTTAGGCTGGAAAAGGAGGGCGGAAGGAAACGTGGTCCCCATGTTTCCATACCTGTCTTGGGGGGCAGAGATTAGACTCTTGTGTGCGGCCATGGGGGGACACAAGGAGGAAGAGGGAGGTGGGGTTAAGGAGAGGTGCCTCACGGTGCTCTATGCTGCCCCCTAGGGAAGGCTCGTCTCTAGGGCAAGTGGAGGAGAGCATCTGGCCTCCACGTTTTTGAAGAACTTCGTGCATTGGAAAGGCATCGGGACAGCTGAATACTGGGAGTCTTTTTACCTCAAAGATTCTATTTGGTACGAAAAAAAAATAGTCACTAAAAAAGCAATAGAAAATCTACCACCGCTACTTGGTTTCCCATTAGCCCTTGGTTAAATCAGTTCGGATGTCTTTTCTTGAACCTTCCTTGGATGCTTTTAGCAAATCAAGGCCAGCAAGCCCTTCCAAGACCACCTTCTCCAAGCTTCTGAAGGTCCAGGGCACAATTTTGCTATTTCTGTCCACAGGCTCTAGCGTGGAGTCAGACACCTGGTGGATACACCTAAGTCCACATATGAAAGCTGAACCGTAGTCTATAGGCAAGCAGGACCCAGCCAGGGGCAGTGACTTGCCACCCTGAGACAGAGGGCTCAGCCCGAGGATGGAGCCCAGGCTGCAGCCCCTGACTACTGCCCTGTCCCCAGCCTTGTGTTCTGCTTTCTTCCAGCCAACAATCCATCCACAGATTTCACATGTGTGAAATCTGCAAAGAATAAATGTGACTCTCAGAAAGGGAAAAAGGCCTTATTGGAGACAGACTCTCTTTCTGGGTTCAAGCGAAGGCTGCCCAAAGCCAGGCTGGACAGACAGAGGGGACAGCCATCGTGTCTCCAAGTAGAAAACTTATCCGGGTCCCGGGCATCAGATGGGAGGCAGAAGAAAGAAGCCCCAGACAAAGAGCACATATCCAATGCCCCACACATGTGTTCTGAGGAGACAAAATTCTTGGTATTTCATTAGCCAGGCTGGCAACCGAGAAGGGAATTTTCAGTCCCTGCGTCTTCTGGGGGTCATATGTCTCTCTTTTCTTTTTTGATCTAAAAAGAAAAAAAGAAAAGAAAGGTAAAAAGGAGGAGAGAGGAAGAGGGGGAGGAAAAGAGGAGTAATTGAATTACTGAGCTGCCCTCAGGGGCTGAGTCTGGAATCCAAGGGCCCTTTGTGTAGCGAGAGGAACCGGGACAGCAGCAGGGATTTCAAAAGGGAAGAGGAAGAGCTGGGCAGTCAGGAAGTGAAAAGAGATGAAGTGGGATGGGAAAGGGAAAGCGGAGCTGCAGAAATTGAAAGCTGGAGACCGTCTTGCTCCAGGCCCTGCCCTGACCGAGGGTGGCTGCCCTCTTCCCAGAGCCCCGGGTGGATGGGGGTGCAAGGCAGGCTGCACAAACAGAAAGGTCCCGGCAGGGCCCAGCGGGCAAGGATGGAAGGAATTCACACTGCTCTCCAGCACCTACCGTGTTCCGGGCTCCGAGTGGGGATCTGGGATCATTTACCCATGGGGTGTTGGTGGTGACGAACAGGGTGTACTGAGTGCTCGCTGTGTGCCGGCACCGGTTGGGCTCTTTGAGGGGCGTTGTCTCAGCAGATCCTCAGAACAACACACTGAGACTGGTACCGCAATATTCCCCACTTTACAAATGAGGAAACCCAGGACGTTAGGTGATTTATCTAAAGTCACAGAGAGTGATTGGCAGAGCAAGGACTCACATCCACATCACACCATCATGGCTGGATCTTCACCACCACTCTTACTCTCTAAGTTTTAAAAGACAGTCTTCCTCTGTCGCCCAGGCTGGAGTGCAGTGGAACCATCATAGCTCACTGCAGCCTCGAACTCCTGGGCTGTAGGCACCCGCCTGCCTCAGCCTCCTAAAGTGCTGGGATTACGGACAAGAGCCACCATGCCTGGCCTTACCCACCCCTCTCTTCATCAATTTACTTCACTTTTATAACAGTCTTGCCAAGTAGGCATGGTTCCCAGGTGGGGAAACTGAGACAAAGGCAGACTCAATAATTTGCAGATGTTCTCACAGTGTAAAGGGCTGAGCTGGGATTTGATCATGTGCAGTCTGGCTCCAGAGCCCAAGAACTCTCCATCTCACCTGCTAGGGTAGGGGGGAGCCCGTCCTTGTCTAGCTCCTGCTCAGCCAGAGAGCAAGCAGTTTAAAGAAAGTGGCCCGGGGAGAGAGATCCAAGATGGCCGATTAGCAACAGCTCAGGAATGTAGCTCCCAGTGAAAGCGCAGAGAACGAGTGGACACCGCACTTTCCGACGAATTTTTGTTGCCCACAGACCAGGAGAGTCCCGGCAGAGGAGACACACGGGTCGCCGGTGTGACTCTTTTGGCTGGCGCGGCTCTTTTGCCGGCGCCCGGCGCGGCACTTCCCAGTACAGAGTATATGGACGGACGGGCTCGGCTGGTCCCATCCCCACAAGGAAAACAGCAATTGGAAGCACTGAGGACTGAGAGCTTCACAGCGGACGCAGCGAACCTGGGAAGGTCTGGCTCTGAGGGGAAGGGGTGTCCACCAAAGGAAAACTAAGAAACAGAAAAACTTCATCACCGGGCAGAGAGAGATCCAAGATGGCCACATAGCAGCGGCTCGGGATTGTGGCTCGCGGTGAGGGTGCGGAGAGCGAGTGGACGCCGCAGTTGCAGACGAATATTTGATGCCCACGGACTGGGAGATTCCCGGCGAGGGAATCTTTTGGCGACTCTTTTGGCCAGCGCAGCGCTTCTCGGTGCGGAGTGTACGGGACTGGGTGTCCTTTTAGTCAGGCTCCGCTGGTCCCATCCCCACAAGGAGAACAGCAATTGGAAGCGCTGAGGACCGAGAACAAGCACAGCTGAACCCAGGAAGGCCCAGCTCTGTGGGGAAGGAGCGTCCCCCGAAGGAAAACTAAGAAACAGAAAAAACTTCATCACCAACAAGCCGGACGTCCACTCAGAGACCCAATCTGAAAGTCGGCAATTACAAAGATGACAGGTGGATAAATCCACAAAAATGGGAAGAAACCAGTGCAAAAAGGCTAAGAACACCCGAAATCAGAATGCCTCTCCTCCTACAGGGGATCGCAGCTCCTCATCAGCAAGAGAACAAGGTTTGACGGAGGATGAGTGTGAGGAACTCACAGAATCAGGCTTCAGAAGGTGGATAATAAGAAACTTCTGTGAGCTAAAAGAACATGTTCTAACCCAATGCAAAGAAACTAAGAACCTTGAAAGAAGATTTAACGAAATGCTAACGAGAATGGACAACTTAGAGAAGAATATAAGTGAATTGATGGAGCTGAAAAACGCAACACAA
>PVKP010038179.1:0-21086 GCA_004027715.1 Plecturocebus donacophilus
AAAAGAAAAAAGGAGAAAGAAAGAGCAAAAGAAAGAAAAAAAAAAGAATGAAAGAGAAAGAAAGAGGAAGAGAAAGAGGGAGAGAGAATGGAATTCTTGTTTTATTGCCCAGGCTAGAATGCAGTCTAAAAATGGGTATTAAAAACCTCTTTTATGCCAATAATTGTGCTTAACAATGGAGATAGGAAGGAATAGGGGATGAAAATAACAAATAAGCAGCCAACCAATATTTTATTTAAACCTGTGAGATGCTATGCAATTGCTGAGGAGTGATTTACTTCCAATTATGTGCTCACTTTTAAAATAAGTGTAATGTGATACTGAGAAAAATGTGTGTTTCGTGGATTTGGGGAGGAGAGTTCTGTAAATATTTGTTAAGTTTACTTGTTCCAGGTCTGAGTTCAAGTCCTGGACATCCTTGTTAATTTTCTATCTCGTTGATCTGTCTAATATTGACAGTGTAATGTTAAAGTCTCCCACTATTATTGTGTGGGAGTCTAAGTCTCTTTGTAAGTCATTAAGAACTTGCCCTGTGTATCTGGGTGCTCCTGTAATGGGTGCATATGGGTGCATATGTATTTAGGATCGTTAGCTCTTCTTGTTGCATTGATCCTTTCACCACCATGTAATGTCCCTCTTTGTTTCTTATGTTCTTTGTTGTTTTAAAGTCTGTTTTATCAGAGATGAAAACTGCAGCTTCTGGTAATGCTAGCTGGCTGTTTTGCCCATTAGTTGATGTAGATTCTTCATTATGGTGATGCTCTTTACTTTTTGGTATGTTTTTGGAATGGCTGATACTGGTTGTTGCTGTCTATGTGTAGTGCTTCTTTCAGAAGCTCTTGTAAAGCAGGCCTGGTGGTGATGTAATCTCTGAGTACTTGTTTGTTCGCAAAAAATTTTATTTTTCCTTCACTTAGGAAGCTTAGTTTGGCCGGATATGAAATTCTAGGTTGAAAGTTCTTTTCTTTAAAGATATTGAATGTTGGCCCCCACTCTCTTCTGGCTTGTAGGGTTTCTGCTGAGAGATCTGCTGTGAGTCTGATGGGCTTCCCTTTGTGGGTAACCCGACCCTTCTCTCCGGCTGCCCTTAGCATTTTCTCCTTCATTTCAACCCTGGTGAATCTGACGATTATGTGCCTTGGGGTTGCTCTTCTTGAGAAATATCTTTGTGATGTTCTCTGTATTTCCTGGACTTGAATATTGGCCTGCCTTGCTAGGTTGGGGAAGTTTTCCTGGATAATATCCTGAAGAGTATTTTCCAGCTTGGATTCATTCTCTTCGTCACATTCAGGTACACCTATCAAACGTAGATTAGGTTTTTTCACATAGTCCCATATTTCTTGGAAACTTTGTTCATTCCTTTTTACCCTTTTTTCTCTAATCTTGCCTTCTCGTTTTATTTCATTGAGTTGATCTTCGACCTCTGATATCCTTTCTTCTGCTTGGTCAATTCGGCTGTTGAAACTTGTGCATGCTTCGCAAAGTTCTTGTGTTGTGTTTTTCAGCTCCATCTATTCACTTATATTCTTCTCTAAGTTTTCCATTCTCGTTAGCATTTCGTTAAACCTTCTTTCAAGGTTCTTAGTTTCTTTGCATTGGGTTAGAACATGTTCTTTTAGCTCACAGAAGTTTCTTATTATCCACCTTCTGAAGCCTGATTCTGTGAGTTCATCACACTTATCCTCCGTCAGGCCTTGTTCTCTTGCTGATGAGGAGGTGCGATCCCCTGTAGGAGGAGAGGCATTCTGATTTCGGGTGTTCTCAGCCTTTTTGCACTGGTTTCTTCCCATTTTTGTGGATTTATCCACCTCTCGTCTTTGTAATTGCCGACTTTCAGATTGGGTCTCTGAGTGGACGTCTGGCTTGTTGGTTATGAAGTTGTTTCTGTTTCTTAGTTTTCCTTTGGCGGACGCCCCTTCCCCACAGAGCTGGGCCTTCCCAGGTTCCACTGTGCTTGCTCTCAGCCCTCAGCACTTCCAATTGCTGTTCTCCTTGTGGGGATGGGACCAGCGGAGCCCAACTAAAAGGGCACCCAGTCCCGTATACTCTGCACCGAGAAGCGCCGCGCCGGCAAAACAGCCGCGCCGGCCAAAAGAGTTGCGCTGGTGACCCGTGTGGCTCCTTCGCCGGGAATCTCCCAGTTTGTGGGTATCAAAAATTCGTCGGAAAGTGCGGTGTCCACTTGCTCTCTGCACTTCCCCTGGGAGCTACAATCCTGAGCTGCTGCTACGTGGCCATCTTGGATCTCTCTCCGCCAGGTGATGAAGTTTTTTTCTGTTTTTTAGTTTTCCTTTGGCAGATGCCCGTTCCCCACCGAGCCGGACCTTCCCGGGTTCGGCTGTGCTTGCTGTGAAGCTCTCAGTCCTCAGCGCTTCCAATTGCTATTTTCCTTGCGGGGATGGGACCAGCCGAGCCCGTCCATCCCATATACTCCCCACCGAGAAGCGCCGCGCTGGGGCACCAGCAAAACAGCCGTACCGGCCAAAAGAATCGCGCTGGCGACCCGTGTGGCTCCTCTGCCAGGAATCTCCCCGTATGTGGGCAACAAAAATTCGTCGGAAAGTGCGGCGTCCACTCGTTCTCTGCGCTTTCACTGGGAGCTACATTCCTGAGCTGTTGCTAATCGGCCATCTTGGATCTCTAACCTCATAATTTTAATTTTTAAACACCCCTTCTTTTGTTTTTGGAGACAGAGTTGTGCTCTGTCACCCAGGCTGGAGTGCAGTGGTGAGATCTCAGCTCACTGCAACCTCAGCCTTCTGGGTTCAAGTGATTCTTCTGCCTCTTCCAAAGTAGCTGGGATTACAGGTGCACACCACCATGCCCAGCTAATTTTTTTTTTTTTTTTTTTTTTGTATTTTAGTAGAGACTGGGTTTCACCACATTGGACAGGCTGTTCTTGAACTAACCTCAGGTGATCCACCCACCTTGGCCTTCCAAAGTACTAGGATTACAGGTGTGAGCCACCACACCTGGCGAAAGCCCCCTACCTTTTTATAATTTGAATTTCCTCCCCTGGCCTCCTGTTCTTATTTTATGGATTTCATATCTTAACATTCTGAGAATATGAATTATATATATATATAAATTTCTTTTTGGCTCCAAGGTATTTTGTTTTCCTTTTGTGTTTGCCTCTAGGAATTTCTGAAAATCCATCCTCTTTGTTCATATTTAAGAGTCAGGTACTGAAAAGCAGATTGAAAGTTCAGCTCTGTGTGAAGGGCAAAATTTGTGAAGTGTTTAATGTTACTGTATGATGACTTAGCTGGACAGATTTGATTGGGAGGCCCCCATCTATTATATCTTCTGTGTTTTCTCTGTGGGAGATTCCTCAGAGAGGAATCTTTTCTCCTACCTGGCCTGTATACAGGTCTGATTGCTAGTGTTTGAAGAGACAGGTGGAAAAAGAGAGTCTAGGATCTTACCATTCAGTAGTTAGATTTTTTCTCTACTTTCATTTGTTTCCCGACCCCTTTGTTTCTGGTTCAATTGTGACAGAGAGTAAACATCCAGTCTTTAGTTAGTGTGGTGTGGGCTAGTCCCTGATTAGCCTGGGATAGAGGCTCTGGGCGTCTGTCTACTCTTTATACAGACTTTTGACCAGTCTGTTAATTATCAGCATTATTTGCTGTCAGTGCCTACAGTTCTTGAGTTTTTTTCTGGTTCTGTGGAGAAAGCCTGTTCCTGGTTTTCTGACCACAGTCTGGTCTTCTAAATTACTTACTACATATTTTTCTGGTTTCCAGCTTCCAAATTTTTGTTTCTTTTGTGTCCTTCCATTTGTCCTCATGGGTCTGTGAGTTTAAAAATAAAAATCTCTTTTCTGTAAACATAGTAAACCTAGTTTCTGAGGAGGCAGCAGTAAATATGTGTGTTCACACGTATTTAACCACAAGTCCAAATGTTTTTTTCTACTATTCCATTACCCTGCTGTTGGTTCTCTAGCATTTATTTTTGGGCAAAAATGACTTTACTTTCTAAGCTGAAAGAAACATTTTTAAATTACTGCATTTAAAAAAATACAGAGGGGGCAGGGCTCAGTGGCCTACACCTGTAATCTCTGCACTTTGGGAGGCTGAGGTGGGTGGGTCACCTGAGGTCAGGAGTTCAAGACCAGCCTGGCCAACATGGTGAAACCCCATCTCTACCTAAAAAGTACAAAAAATTAGCTGGGTGTGGTGACACGTGCCTGTACTCCCAGCTACTTGGGAGGCTGAGACAGGAGAATTGTTTGAACCTGGGAGGCGGAGGCTATAGTGAGCTGTACTATAGCCTCCACATCATGGTACTCCAACTTGGGTAACAGAGCAAGGCTGTCTTAAAAAAAATACAGAGGGCTGGGCATTGTATCTTACACCTGTAATTCTAGCACTTTGGGAGGCTGAGGCAGGTGGACTCTTTGACTTTGAGTCCAGGAGTTCAAGACTAGCCTGGGCAACATGGCAAAGCTCCACCTCTACAAAAAAATGTTTAAAAAGTTAGCTGGCTGTGGTGGTTCACATCTGTAGTCCCAGCAACTCAGGAAGCCAAGATGGGAGGATTGCTTGAGCCCAGGAGGTGGAGGTTGCAGTGAGCTGTGATAATACCATTGCACTCCAGCCTGGGCAACAGATCAAGACCTTGTCTCAAAACAAAAATAAAAATAAAAAATACAGAGAGATATCAGTATTAATATTGAGACTACAATAATGTCTCCTTTAAGCTCTGAACTTTAGAGTCTAGTAAGGAGCGCAGGGATTTCCTGATATTAGTATTTCATTTTTATTTTGAGATAATTATATAAGATAATTATAATAATTCTAAATTAAACTTTTTAGACTTTTTTTTGAGACAGGAGTCTTCCACTGTCACCTGGGCTGGAATGCAATGGTGTTATCTCGGCTCACTGCACCCTCCGCCTCTCAGGTTCAACCGATAATCCTGCCTCAGCCTCCCGAGTAGCTGTGATTACAGGCGCCTACCACCATGCCTGACTGATTCTTTTGTATTTTTAGTAGACACGGGGTTTCACCATGTTGGCCAGGCTGGACTCGAACTCTTGACCTCGTGATCCACCCACCTCGGCCTCCCAGAGTGCTGGGATTCTAGGCGTGAGCCACCGCTCCCGGCCTTTTTTGTTTGTTTTTTTAGACAGTCTCACTCTGTTGCCAGGCTGGAGTGCAGTGGCTCGATCTCAGCTCACTGCAGTCTGCGGCTCCCGGGTTCAAGCAATTCTCCTGCCTCAGCCTCCCGAGTAGCTGGGACTACAGGTGTTCGCCACCACGCTGGCTAATTTTTTTTTTTTTTTTTTAATATAGACGGGTTTCATCATGTTGGCTAGGATGGTCTTGATCTCCTGACCTCATGATCTGCCCGCCCACCCCGCCCCCCCAACTTTTTTTTTTTTTTTGAGACAGATTCTCTCTTTGTTGCCCAGGCTGGAGTGCAGTGGTGCGATCTCGGCTCACAGCAACCTCCGCCTCTCAGGTTCAAGCGATTCTCCTGCCTCAGCCTCCAGAGTAGCTGAGACTACAGGTGCATGCCACAATGCTATTTTTAGTAGAAACAGGATTTCACCGTCTTAGCCAGGATGATCTCCCAGGTTCAAGTGATTCTCCTGCCTCAGCCTCCCGAGTAGCTGAGACTACAGGTGCGGGCCACAACGCTATTTTTAGTAGAGATGGGATTTCACCGTCTTAGCCAGGATGATCTCTATCTCTTGACCTCATGATCCGCCTGCCTTGTACTCCCAAAGTGCTGGGCTAACAGGCGTGAGCCACCGCGCCCAGCCCTGTATTGGGATTTTTAGTTAAGATTTATAATTTTGAGACAGGATAGTTCCCTTTACCCTCTTCGAGGGCGGGAACTGGAGCAGCTCGTTTCACTCAGCCCTCTGCTGGCCACTACTCGCGGGAGGGAGTGTGCAAGCAAGAGAGCCAGTGCGGAAACGAGCGAATGAACTGGCCACTACTCTCTGTCAGGTGCAGGCTCTGCGTGGGCCCCGCAGCAGCGTCCAAGCATGTTACAACCAATGCTCTTCCAGCTCTGCAGTCCAGGACCGGCCAAGTGCCAACCAGCTCAGTGGAAGGTCAGAGTGGCAGGCCCTGTCCTCTCCGCACCCCGTTCTTGTTCAGGGTCCAGGAAGAGTCAGGTCACACGAATTGTTTGAAAGGTGATCAATGCAGAAGACTATTGAACAGTGGGTGGCTCTCAGTGGAAAGGGAGGCTGGAAAGAGGGGTGGGAAGGTAATCTTTCCCTGAAGTCTGGCTATCTCTTGCAGGCCCTATTCTGAAATCGCACTGTTTCAAGTTAGGTGAATTCCATAGTCTCTGATGCTTAACAGCTTGTATCCTTGACACTCAGGTGCTTGTGTTGCTCTGCCAGCTGAAGTCTTTTATGGGCACAGGATAGGAGCAGGGCAGGCCAAAAAGGCAACATTTCGGCTGAAGAATGGGGTCAACTGTTTTCACTTAAGGCAAGCTTAAGGGTGTGGCTTAGCTGAGATCCCAGCCCTTCTGTGTCAGTTTGACTTTAAAACTTGCAGTTCGTTATGTAGCCTCACTAGGGGTGTGTATGTGTGTACACACTTTAGGGCAAGCTTAAGGATGGGACTTAGCTGAGATCCCAGCCCTTCTGTGTTAGCCCTTGATTGTGTAGCCTCACTAGGGTGTGTGTGTGTGTGTGTGTGTACACACACACTTTAGGGCAAGCTTAAATAAGGGTGAGGCTTAGTCAGGATCCCAGCCCTTCTGTGTTAGTTTGACTTTAAAACCTGCAAGCACATCATATAGCCTCAGTAGGGGTGTATGTGTGTGTGTGTACACACACACTTTAGGGCAAGCTTAAGTAAGGGTGGGGCTTAGTCAGGATCCCAGCCCTTCTGTGTCAGTTTGACTTTAAAACCTGCAAGCTCATTATATAGCCTCAGTAGGGGTGTATGTGTGTGTGTGTATACACACACTTTAGGGCAAGCTTAAGTAAGGGTGGGGCTTAGTCAGGATCCCAGCCCTTCTGTGTCAGTTTGACTTTAAAACCTGCAAGCACATTATATAGCCTCAGTAGGGGTGTATGTGTGTGTGTGTACACACATTTTCTTTCCCACATACTATTATTGAGCAGTTTAAAGATTTGTAATTGGCAGACTTTTGACACTTTCAGCAAGTTAAGAAGAAAACATGTTTTATCCACCCTTTCTTGTGGTTGCACAACTGTTCAAGGAGTGCATAGTGAGGGAAGTACTGCTAATGCCTACACAGCACATCCGCATCAACAAGCTTTGCTTTACTTTGGTGTGATTTTTGGAAAAATGAAAACCTAATCCACTCTCCCCCCTGAAAAATAAAAAAATATGTTTTGATTGCTTTTGCTGATGTCATGTTGAAACATATCCTATGGCAGATGTGAACTGATGACATAGCAGAAAAACTCAGCAGTGGGAGTATCCTCATTTCACACTAAATCCAGGCACAAATCCAAATACAACAGTAAACACTGCATTTGCCATCAACTGAGATATTACCAAGTAAAGTTGTATTTAGGACCAGGAAACTTTTTCAGCTATTTAATAGTATGTTAATAAATAGCAGGAGTAATTGGGATATATTTCATTATTCGTATGTAACTGTATTTTGGCCAGGCACGGTGACTCACGCCTGTAATCCCAGCACTTTGGGAGGCTGGGGTGGGTGGATTGCTTGAACTCGAGAGCTCAAGATCAGCGTGGGCAATGTGGCAGAACCCCATCTCTACCAAAAATGAAAAATACTAGTTGGGTGTGGTGGCACAGACTTGTATTCTTATCTACTCGGGAGGCTGAGGGTGGGAGGATCACTCAGCCTAGGAGGTTGAGGCTGCAGTGAGCCCTGATTGTGCCACTGTACTCATGCTATACCCAGAGACCCTGTCTCAAAACAAATAAAAACGTATGTAATTTTTTTTTGTCATTGCTGAAATCTCATCTGAAAGTAATTAGCAGGATAACAAAATTTCTTTAATACTGCACATCGGGGGTTATCAAAATTTTGCTCCAAGTCAGTGTATACTTGGTTTTACATATTTACATATATAATGGTTTTCTTTTGTAATTTTCTTTTTCTTTTTTTTGAGACAGAGTCTTGCTCTGTCGCCAGACTGGAGTGCTACATTTAGGGAGAATAGGAAACCAAGGAAAGTTATGATGAGGGTACATTAAATTAAAAAGAGGATCTTGGGAGGAGGTAAGAAGTATGAGAAAGAGTGGGTAGAAAAGTTAGAGCATGAGGAGACAGTGAAATTGGAGAAGCCCAGGAAATAAAGTGGTTCAAGAAGACAAAATGATAAATGGGAAAATGCTTTTTAGTAGCCATAGATGCCTAGGAAAGTATCTATTTATCAATAAATAGGTCACATGCATTTATGTCTATAACTTCTTAACTGTTAATTTCACAGAGTGATAAAATGATACAGTTAGCCCAATGCCTGATATAGTAAGCACTTAATGAATATTATTTCTCTCTACTTCCATCTGTCATTGTTCACTTATTGCCTCAATATAGAAAACTGAGAGTTGCCCTTGAATTTTTCTTCCTCCTCAATCCAAATATCAAGTCTCAATTACTGGGTCTCACTGCTGATACTTCTCTGTTTATCAAAAATACACTCCTTGTGTTTATTCCAACTGTCTTTCTCTTTGCTCACATATGTAGGCTTTTCTGCATTTTTCCCTTTGCCTGTAAGGTCCCGTTCACCCTGGCCTCAGTACTTAGCTCAAGTAGCACCCCTTTGTAAATTTTACCTGAACATCTCAGCCAGAATTAGGCATTTCTTTCACAGTGCTCTCTTAGCAACTAGTAGAGATTTCATTTGAGACACTTAATTTGTAATCATTTATTGGTGTGCCTCTTGTAAATAAAATATTGCCATTCAGGGCTAGTGTTCTAAATATGTTTATTTCCTACCTCCCGTATTGTTACATGGTAACGTGATGGGTTTTCAGTTAACAATATGTTGAATAATTGAATAAGTGAAAATATTTACACATATAATGTTTGTTTAACTAAAAATAGGTGCCTGATAAGTTTGGTGATTTCATTGAGGGTGCACTTAGTCCATTGTCAGGGTGAGTTGAAACTTTAAAAAATAATGTAAAAAATAGGGTAAAATGTGGTAATGGTATAGAAATATATTTTGGAGGTACTTTTTTTTTTTTTTTTGAGACGGAGTCTCTCTCTGTCTCACCAGGCTGGAGTGGAGTGGCTCAATCTTGACTCACTGCAACCTCCGCCTCCCAGGTTCAAGCAATTCTTCTGCCTCAACCTCCCAAGTAGCTGAGACTACAGGCATGCGCTACCACACCCAGCTAATTTTTGTATTTTTAGTAGAGATGGGATTTCACCATGTTGGCCAGTATGGTCTTGATCTCTTGATCTCTTGATCTACCCTCCTCAGCCTCCCAATGTGCTGGGATTACAGGTGTAAGCCGTTGCTCCTGGGTGGTACTTGTTCTTTTTATTTATTTATTTTTAAAATTAGATTTGCGATGGACTTGAGGAAGTATTTGTTCTTAAGAGTTTGCACCATTAGTCAAGAAAGATATAAGGAGGCCGGGCAGTGTGACTCATGCCTGTAATCCCAACTCTTAGGGAGGCAGAGGCGGGAGGATACCTTGAGTCCAGGAGTTTGAGACCTGCCTGGGCAATATAACCAGACCCTGTTCTCCACAAAAAAAAAAAAGAAAAGAAAGATGTAAAAGAGCCTATCAAGGTTGTAATTAACTTCTATAACAATTATGTCTGTTTAGGTGTGACGTCTCAGATTTATTTCCTGTATTTCTTGAGACAGCTAATACATAGGTCAAATGCAAAACTTTACCACATGAATAATTTTTTTTTAATTAAAGACTATTTTTTAGCTGGGCATAGTGGCTCAAGCTGGGATTACAAACATAAGGCGCCATGGGAAGCTGAGGCAGGAGGATCTCTTGAGTCCAGGAGTTTGAGACCAGCCTGAGGAACATGGGGAGACCTTATCTCTACCAAAAAAAAACCCCAAAAACCAAAAAAGTTATCCAGGCATGGTTGTGTTTATCTGTAGTTCCAGCTGTTTGGAAGGCTGAGGCAGGAGGTTCACTTGAACCCAGAAGGTTGAGGCTGCAGTGAGCTGTGATCATGCTACGGCACTGGTCTTAGTGACAGACTGAGACCTTGTCTCAAAAACGAGAAAAAAGACTCTCTTTCAGAGCAGGTTTTAGGTTAATAGCAAAATTGAGAAGGAGGTATGCAGGATAATTTTTTTAAATGGTAAACTTCAATATTTAAAAATTGAGGCGCCCAGCGCAGTGGCTCACACCTATAATCCCAGCACTTTGGGAGACCAAGGCGGGCAGGTCACTAGAGGTCAGGAGTTCATTACCGGCCTGACCAACATGGTGAAACCCCGTTTCTACTAAAAATACAAAAAATTAGTTGGGCATGGTGGTGGGTGCCTGTAATCCCAGCCACTCAGGAGGTTGAGGCAGGAGAATTGCTTGAACCTGGGAGGCAGAAGTTGCAGTGAACCAAGATCATGCCACTGCACTCCAGCCTGGGTGACAGAGCAAGACTCAGTCTCACAAAAAAAAAAAAAAAGGATTTGGGGTGTGTGTGAATTTGATTAGTAGATACGCTTTAGTACACTTGCTTAACAGTTTCAGAAATAAATGGTTAAGTTCATAATCATGCCAGGCTTTGTGGCTCATGCCTGTAATCCTAGCACTTGGGAGGCCGAGACAGGCAGATCACTTGAGGTTAGAAGTTCAAGACCAACCTGACCAACATGGTGAAACCTCGTTTCTACTAAAAACAGAAAAATTAGCTGGGTGTGGTGGTCAGCACCTGTAATCCCAGCTACTCGGGAGGATGAGGCAGGAGAATTGCTTGAGCCTGAGAGGTAGATGTTGCAGTAAGTGGAGATCACACCACTGCACTCCAGCCTGGGTTACAGAGCAAGACTTTGTCTAAAAAAAAAAAAAATCTAATATCATAAATACTACTTTCACTTAATTAAGTGGACCTGTAGGTAAATGAAAGTAATTATTTTCCTCTTTAATTTTGTGCTGCTGTTTTTTTTACCCCCCATCCTTTCCATCCCTTAGCACAACAATGGTGAAATGTCTCCTAGGTGATTTAGGGCTGGACAACCAACTGTGACTTCTAGATATAGTGAACTATTAATAAGTTATTATTGTTACATTTTAACAGCATGATTAAGCAAAAGTTTATTGATAACTTGAATGTTACTATAGAAAGAACCAGTGCTTACATATATGCACTATATATAAATGCAAAGTAAAGATGGTAATTCCACATGTGACCTAAACATAAGGCTCCCTAAGGCTATCAAACTTCCTAAGGAAATTCAGTTATATCTCGTAGATTTCATATGCACACAATTTGGAATGAAAAATATCCTGTAATTTCTATTAAAACCTTTTTTGTGGGAGATCAGGTCTCAATGTCGTACAGGTAGGAGTGCAATGGTACCATCCTGGCTCACTGCAGACTCGACCTCCCAGGCTCAAGTGATACTCCTACCTCAGCAGCCTGAGTAGTTAGAACTATAGGCTCAAGCTATCATGCCTGACTAAGCTTTAAAATTTTTTGTGTGTGGAGACAAGGTTTCACCATGTTGTCCAGGCTGATCTTGAACTTCTGGGCTCAAGTGATACACCTGCCTTGGCCTCCCAAAGTGCTAGGATTTCAGGAATGAACAGCTGTGCTTGGCCTAAATTTTTTTTTTTTTTTTGAGACGGAGTTTCGCTTTGTCTCCCAGGCTGGATTGCAGTGGTATGATCTCCACTCACTGAAGTGATTCTCCTGTCTCAGCCTCCCTAGTAGCTGGGATTACAGGTGCCCCCTGCCACGCCCTGCTAATTTTCATATTTTTAGTAGAGATGGGGTTTCACCATGTTGGCCAAGCTGGTCTTGAACTCCTGACCCGAGGTCATATACCCACCTTGGCCTCCCAAAGTGCTAGGATTACAGGAGTGAGCCACCGCGTCCGGCCTAAAAATTTAATTTGTAAAACTGGCTGGATTTCTTATTTTTACTGATGTTTAAGAAGACCCCACTGCTGTATTTCCATCATTTTAACTTAGTTGTTTTGTTTTGTTTTGTTTTTTTGAGACAGTCTCGCTCTGTTATCCAGGCAGGAGTGCAGTGGGGTGATCTCTGCTCACTGCAACCTCTGCCCACCGGGTTCATGCGATTCTCCCGTGTCAGCCTCCCAAGTAGCTGGGATTACAGGCGGGCACCACCATGCCTGCCTAATTTTTGTATTTTTAGTAGAGATGGGGTTTTACCATGTTGGCCAGGCTGATCTCAAACTCCTGACCTCATGATCTGCCCGCCTCAGCCTCCCAAAATGCTGGAATTACAGGCGTGAACCACCTTCGCCCAGCCTTAACTTAGTTTTTATATTTTCAAACTTACGGCTTTTTTGAGTGTATCATTCCAAATGTCAATTTTCAGTGCAAAGTAGGTATAGAGCATTGTATAGAAGATGCAAACAAGTGAAAAATCTTCAATTTCTTTTTCAGTTTATAAAAATAGTAACGTTCTTTATTATCAAAGAATTTATAATTGTTCTTTAAATGCCCCATTCTGCCTCCATTGCCCTCTATTTTTGAGCTAATCATTGTTAATGGTTAGGAATGTGTCTTTTCAGTCTTTAAAAGTATATTGTATATGTAATGCATATGAAGAAACATACACACATTGTTTTTATATATGTATATATTTTTATTAAAAACTTTGGCCAGGCACGGTGGCTTATGCATGTTATCCCAGCACTTTGGGGAGGCCGAGGCAGGTGGATCATGAGGTCAGGAGTTCAAGACCAGCCTGGACAATATGGTGGGTGTGGTGGCATGTACCTGTAGTCCCATCTACTCAGTAGGCTGAGGCAGGAAAATCTCTTGAACTCAGAAGGCAGAGGTTGCAGTGAGTCAAGATTGCACCACTCTACTCCAGCCTGGGCAATAGCGGGAGACTCTCTCAAAAAAAAAAAAAAATTATATATATATATATATATATATTTACTTATTTATATTATATATTTTGTAGAATGGGTATGTTGCCCAAGTTGGTCTCAAACTCTTGGCCTCAGGCAGTTCTCCTTCCCTGGCCTCCCAAGGCCTCCTGGGATTATAGACATAAGCTACTAGACCCAGCCTGTTTTTTAGCAGATAAATAGATAGAGCATAATTATTTTAAAATAGCCTCAATTTATATACTGCTTTGCCTTTTTCACTTAAGGCATCTTGGGTATATTTCTGTGTTGTTATGTATTTTTCTAGCATACCTTTTATAAAGGCTAGAGTATCAGAGGATATTACTACTACTTAGTATTTCACAAAGCTGAATTTGCTGCTTACTTAAGTAAAGAGAGTGTTGCTGGGCAGTTGATCTCTTTTAGACCAGACTGCTATTTGACATGCGGTTTTTGGGAAGCATGAAGTTCGAGGATTGGTGGATATGGGCATGATGGATTGGCATCGACTGTGGAAGCATGGTTGCTTGAATGAGACAGTTACTGATGTACTTGGTATTCAGAAATGTGTTCATTGAAATGACTGTGTTCCCAATTGGCTAGCTTTCAGGAACAAGGGGCTATCAGTAGGGGGTATCACTGATAGGTTTACTTGCAAAAACATGGTTACTGAGTGAAGTTGTTTAAGTGGATTTAAAATTGGTTCTTGTGGTTCTATAGCTATAGAGCCGTCAAGTATTGATTAAGCAATTTAAAACCCATTCTAGTGGCTATGTTACCATGGCTACAGAAAAATTGATCTTTTGCTACTAGTATGGGAACTCTGTTTTCTTCTTGCAGAGACTGAAGATTGTCTAGATCTTTGTTACTGTTGTTGATACTTATTGAAGATGAGGTTTGATATTTTTCTACTTGAAAGTGAAGTGTGATTTTTAAATTCATGTATCCACAAGCATCTTCATCCAAAGTGAGAGTCATTTTTCCCTACATTATTTGAATCCTTTTTCCTAGTTATTTGCAATTTTTAAAATTGTTTTCTGAATAAACATGTTCTAATCTGTATCATTGATCTGCTTGTCTGTCATTTAGTCATTTAATTGTTATAGCTTTACAGGATGCTTTATCCACTGGGGCAAATTCTTCCCTATTGCTTTATATCAAGAATGTTGTTATTTTCATATATTTTTGCTTTCACATGAACTTTAATTATTAGAGACATGATCTTGCTTTGTCAGCAAGGCTGGAGTGCAGTGTTGTGATCATAGCTTACTGTAATCTTGAATTCCTTTGCTCAAGTGATCCTCCCGCCTCGGCCTCCCAAGTAGCTTGAACTACACCATGCCTAGCTTAATTTTTTTTTTTTTTTTTTAAAATATGGGGTTTCACCATGTTGGTCAGTCTGGTCTTGAACTCCCGACCTCAGGTGATCCGCCCGCCTTGGCCTTCAAAGTGCTTGGATTACAGGTGTAAGCCACCACGCCTGGTCACCTAGCTGAATTAAAAAAAATTTTTTTGAAGAGGATCTTGTTATGTTGCCCAGGATGGCCTTGAATTCCTGGGCTCAAGTGATCCTCCTGCCTTGGCCTTTCAAAGTGCTGGGATTACAGGTGTGAGCCACCATACCTGGTCTCACATGAACTTTAAAATCATCTTGCCATGTTCCATCATATTCACTTAGTTAATAGTGGCACCAGTTGTGTAGCAATGGCATGATTATGCTGGTTATGCAAAACACCCTAACACTTTAAAAAAAATTGTATGTTAGTTTGTTGGTTTTTTTTTTTTTTCAGAGTCTGAGTCTCACTCTGTCACCCAGGCTGGAGTCCAGTGGCCCAATCTTGACTCACTGCAACCTCCGCCTCCCAGGTTCAAGCAGTTCTTGTTCCCCAGCCTACTGAGTAGTTGGGATTATAAGCATGTGCCATCATGCCCAGCTAATTTTTGTATTT
This sequence comes from Plecturocebus donacophilus, assembly GCA_004027715.1. Classification (NCBI taxonomy): domain Eukaryota; kingdom Metazoa; phylum Chordata; class Mammalia; order Primates; family Pitheciidae; genus Plecturocebus; species Plecturocebus donacophilus. Next base: position 14,935 of record PVKP010038179.1, read on the forward strand.
TTAGTAGAGATGGGGTTTTTCCATGTTGGCCAGGGTGTTATTGAAGTCCTGACCTCAGGTGATCCATCCGATTTGGCCTTCCAAAGTGTTGGGATTACAGTCGTGAGCCACCGTGCCCGGCCTAGGCATCTTTTTAAAAAGCTTTTTGTATCTTTGAAATTTTCCATTATATGAAAGTAGAAATAGGAGTATGATAAACTATGTACCCATTACTTCGCTTCCATGAATAACTCATGGCAAATCTTGTTTTCTCTGTACCCTACCTGCCCCCTTCTCCATTTTATTTTGTAATTAGTTTTTACCTGTCATTTCATTTGTGAAAGTTTCAGAGTAGTTTGTTTGTTTGTTTGAAGACAGGATCTTGCTCTGTCTCCCAGACTGGAGTGCAGTGTCATGATCATAGCTCACTGCAGCCTGGAACTCCTGGGTTCAAGCGATCTTCCCACCTCAGCCTCCTGAGTAGCGAGGACTACAAGCGCTCACTACCATGGCTGGCTAATTTTAAATATATATATATATATATTTTTGTAGAGTTGGGGGGGTCTTGCTATGTTGCTGAGGCTGGTCTTGAACTCCCAGGCTCAAGCTGATCCTCCCACCTCAGCCTCCCAAGTTGCTGGGATTATAGGTGTGAGTCACTGTACCCAGCTTCAAAATGTATTTAAAACAATTTTTTTTTACCTTTTAAAATACTTTAAAAATTACTATAGCCCCAACTAAATAACATGTTTTTGAGACCTAACTGTAATACTATTATCACAACTGAAAAAGCTCATAATTCCTTAATATCTAGTCAACATTTTCAATGTTCAAATTTAGTTTGTTCAAATCATGCCCTGAAATAAGATTGGTAATAGGTAAGAGCAAGTTTTCTAATATGTTAAACTTTATTTTCCCTTTTACTTCTTGTGGAAAATACTTTAATATTTATTAATGTTCCTGAATACAATGAAAATGAATTAACGTTTGATTTGATGATTTAAGATTACATATCTTGGAGCCAGGCATGGTGCCACAACCCTGTAGTCCCAGCTACTTGGGAGGCTGAGGTGGGAAAATCACTTGAGGTCTTGAGTTTGGGCAACATAATGAGACCCTGTCTCTAAAAAATAAAAATTAATTGTGTCTTGGGATCCATTTTGGAAGGTTCTTTTAAAATTTGTATATGATCCTCATAACTCCTAGGGCCAGTGTTTTCACCATTTTATATAAAAAGGAACTTGAAATCTAGAGATTTAAATGAGTTGACCTAAGATCAGAGGCCTAGCAAAGACAATGCTTAGAATTGTGCCTGACAAATAAAAGATATAAAAATGTAAATTAAATAGGAAGAATCGTGCCAGGGCTAAACACAGGGGTACTGATTCTAGTACCTTCCCTTCTTCTTTTAAAATGGGTATATTGGCCAGATGTGATGGCATACACCTGTAATCCCAGCACTTTTCGAGTTTGAGGCAGGCAGATCACAAAGTCAGGAGTTCAAGACTAGCCTGGCTAACATTGCGAAACCCCGTCTCTACTGAAAATACAAAAATAAGCGGGTTGTGGTGGCAGGCGCCTGTAATCCCAGCTACTCAGGAGGCTAAGGCAGGAGAATCACTTGAACCCGGGAGGCAGAGTTTGCAGTGAGCTGAGATGGTGCCATTGCACATGAGCCTGGGTGACAAGAGCAAGACTCTTTCTCAAAAAAAAAAAAAACAGAAAAAAGTTATATTGTTCTGTGAATATAATTGAAATGGTGTGAGATCTCATATTCATATGTTGATAGCAAGTTATATCTTATTTACGTTATTTCATAAAATTTCAAAAAGGAAATAAATTTCATTGACAAGTTGGATTTTGTTTCCTGATAATTGACTATATTTGTGAAGAGATTATTTCCTATATATATGCTGATCTATAGTTATTTAAATTATCTATATATGTGGTTAGCTACTTATATTTAATACATAGAGAATGGCTGAGGTAGGGTTATTAAATATGTATATGAGGTAATACATAGATAACTAAAGGTCGCCATATACATGTGAAATAATATGTTTAAATTGTTAATAAGGGCTGGACATGGTGGCTCACACCTGTAATCCCAGCACTTTGGGAGGCCAAGGCAGGTGGATCACCTAAGGTCAGGAGTTTCAGACCAGCCTGACCAACATGGTGAAATCCTGTCTCTACTAAAAATAACAAAAATTAGCTGGGCGTGGTGGCGTACACCTGTAGCTACTAGGGAGGCTGAGATAGGACAATTGTTTGAACCCGGGAGGCAGAGGTTGCAGTGAACTGAGATCAGGTCACTATACTACAGCCTGGGTGACAGAGTGAGACTCCATCTCAAAAATAAATAAATAAATAGGTTCTGAAAAATAAATAAAATAATAGAGATAGAGATAAAATTGTATAATCTCAGGGAAGCATTACAGCAAGATACTCCCCCTAAATGTTAACTTCAGCTGAATAGTTGAGGATTGTAAACTCTGTTGAAGGAGTTCTTAGGACAATTTAAATAGCCTTACCAGAAGTACACCACCCAAAGTTACCTCTTTTAGTGGTAATCTAAGCATAATTTAGACATGATGCTTTTAAAAAAATCAACCAGAAGTAGTTTTAATGTGACCCTTTGACTCTATTCTGGAGTTAGTATTTTAAAAAAATTATATAGTAGTGTTCAAAAAGCTGAGAGTTTAAGAATAATTCAGAATATTAGTAGATGCTTAGAGAAAATGCAGAAACCCCATTAACACTAACCAATATTTATTAAGTTTTATGTAGAATATAATTAGATTTGGTAAGGCCCTAGGAAAACTAGTTCCATAATCATCAAAATCTTCAGGTTGGTATTAACCTATCCAGTTAGCTTATCTAAAGCTGGTAGTATTATAATCTAATGGCAGGTAGGTAAAATAGGTAAAACAGTGAAAATTAGCAATCTGTGAAACAGCCTTCATGATTCTTGCACATATTACATACACACACACACACACACACACACACTTTTTTTTTTTTTTTTTTGAAACGGAGTCTTGCAATTTGCACCCAGGTTGGAATGCAATGGCTCACTGCAACCTCCACCTCCCAGGTTCAAGTGATTCTCCTGCCTCAGCCTCTTGAGTAGTTGGGATTACAGGCGTCTGCCACCACACCTGGCTAATTTTTGTATTTTTAATAGAGACAGGGTTTCACCATGTTGGCCAGGCTGGTCGTGAACTCCTGACCTCAGGTGATCCGCCTGTCTCAGCCTCGCAAAGTGCTGGGATTACAGGTGTGAGCCATCGTGCCTGGCTGCCTACTTATATTTTTATATCTTTTATTTGTCAGGCACAGTTCCAAACACTGTACAAGCAGTACCTCATTTAATCCTCATATAAACACATTAAATAAGTACTATTATACCCTTTTTACTGATGAGGAAACTGAGATATAAATTAAGTAATTGGGCAATGCACAGTGGCTCATGCCTGTAATCTGTCCAAGAGAACGATGGCTGTTTGGACCAGTGGCATGGGTCCACACTGAGTAAAGTAACTTACGGAGGCAGTTATAAGTAAAGAAAGGCAGGTCAGGTGCAGTGTCTCAGGCCTGTAATCCCAGCATTTAGAGAGGCTGAGGCAGAAGTATCATTGAGCCCAGAAGTTCAAGACCAGCCTTGGCAACATGGTGAAACCCTGTCCCTACAAAAAAAAATTAAAAATCAGCTGGGCCTAGTGGTGCACATCTGTAGTCCTAGTTACTCGAGAGGCCGAGGCAGGAGGACCACTTGAATCTTGGAGGTAGAGGTTGCCATGAGCCGAGTTCGCATCACTGCACACCAGCCTGGTTGACAGAGTGAGGCCCTGTCTCAAATTTACAAAAAAAGGCAGGGTTATTAGAGAACATAGGAAAATACATTTCGAGGGAGGCAACCAGCAGCCTGCCAGAGAGAAGCCAACTGCAGAGAAACAAAGGCTTGCTAGAGATTTTATAGGACAGTGTTCATGCTGTAGGCTGAAGAGGGCTTTGTGTAGTACAATGCCAAGCTTGCAGTGAGCTAACTTGCAGGTGTGCGGTGATAGATGGGCACAGGATGATTGTGAGTTATTTGCACAGGAGGACTTATGTGTCCTGGACCGTGAAGAAGGGCAGATTTGTCACTCACCTGCTTTTTCTTACTGCTTTTCCCTTGGTCCCACCAGCCTGACTACTTTTCCCTTTAGCATTTTAGTAGGCTAAAGTGAGAGGATTGCTGGAGCCCAGAAGTTTGAGACCAGCCTGGGCAAAATGATGAAATATTTACAAAAAATCAAAAATTAGCTGAGCATGGTGGTCATTCGCCTGTGGTCTTAGCTACTCAGGAGGCTGAGGCAGTATCGCTTGAGCCTTGGAGGTCAAGGCTGCAGTGATTCATGTTTGTGCCACTGTACTCCAGCCTGGGTGACAGCATAACCCTGTCTCAATCAGTCAGTCACTCAATTGATCAATAAAAGTAAGGGTTGCTTCAGATAATAGCTGAGTTGCAGAGTCAGAATTCAAACCTAGATAGTCCTGGCTTCAAGAGTCGGTGTTCTTTACTACTATCTTGTGCTACTTTTTATTATATTGGTGCATATCATCTATTCTGCGTAAAGTTTCATGCATGTGTTCCTAGTTACACTGCAGATTTCTCTTTAGTATCCTAAGTAAACTGACAATACTTTTTTTTTTTTAGACAGTGTCTTGGTCACTCGGGCTGGAATGCAGTAGTATGATCACAGCTCTCTGCAGCCTCGACCTCCTGGGCTCAGGTGATTTTCCCACTTCAGCCTCCTAAGTAGCTGGGATTATGGGAACATCCACCTCGCCCAGCAAATTTTTGTAGTTTTTGTAGAGACAAGGTTTCACCATGTTGCCCAGGCTAGTTTGAACTCCTAGGCTTGCAACCTGCTCGCCTAGGCCTCCCAAAGTGCTGGAATTAGGCATGAGCTATAGCACCTGGCCTCAAGACTTTGTTTTTTTTTTTTTTTTTTTTTTTTGAAACAGAGTTTTGCTCTTGTTGCCCATGCTGCAGTGCAATGGCGAAATCTCAGCTCACCACAGCCTCCGCCTCCCGGATTCAAGTGATTCTCCTGCCACAGCCTCCCGAGTAGCTAGGATTATGGGCATGTGCCACCATGACCGGCTACTTGTGTATTTTTAGTAGAGACAGGGTTTCTCCATGTTGGTCAGGCTGGTCTCAAACTCCTGACCTCAGGTGATCCGGCTGCCTTGGCCTCCCAAAGTGCTGGGATTACAGATGTGAGTCACCGTGACCAACCAAAACATTTTTTGAGACCTAAAGATTTGACTATACAGACAACATCGTTCTGTTATTTTTCAAAAGGATAATCTCATTTGGCCACAGAAATGAGATATAAGAGGTTATAGTTCCTAAGGACCAGATTCCCAACTTTTAATGAAAGTTTTCATAATCCTGTTTTGCCCAGATATGTATTATATGTCTGTATAATAAAATGATTTGGGAAGCATATTCCCTCTTATTTTGTTTTCCAAAAATTTGTTTAGAGTTACTGTTTCTTCCTGGTGGAATTTGCCGTTTAAGTTATCTGGCTCAGGAGATTGCTTTGTCTGAAGGTTTTAGATACAAATTCAATTTCTTTAATATATGCCTATTCAGGTTATCTATTTCTTCTTAAGTAGTTTTGGTACTTTGTGTTTTTCAAGTAATTTGTCTTGTTTATTGAATTTGTGAGCATAAAGTTATTCATAAAATTCCCTTATTCTTTTTATTCTTTTTATTTTTTTGTTTTTGAGACAGAGTCTCACTCTGTAGCCCAGGCTGGAGTGCAGTGGCGCAATCTCAGCTCAATACACCTCCGCCTCCCAGGTCCTGGTTCAAGCAGTTCTCCTGCCTCAGCCTCCTGAGTAGCTAGGATTACAGGCATGCGCCACCATGCCCAGCTAATTTTTGTGTTTTTAGTAGAGACGGGGTTTCACCATGTTGGTCAGACTGGTCTTGAACTCCTGACCTGTGATCCACCTGCCTTGGCCTCCCAAAGTGCTGGGATTACAGGCGTGAGCCACCTTGCCTGGCCTCTCTTACTCTTTTAATACCAGTACAATCTGTAATACTGTCTCCTGTTTTATTCCTGATATTGGTAAGTTGTGTGGGGAGAGGGGGTTGGTTTTTTTTTTTTTTTTTT
>PVKP010038180.1:0-21083 GCA_004027715.1 Plecturocebus donacophilus
GGGCCTTCCCTGGGGAATCAATTGTCTTGCCTATTTCTGTGTCTAGAGGCTGCCTGCATTCCTTGAATCATCATCTCTCTTTTTTTTGGACCATTTCAACCTCTTCCTTCCGTTGTCACGTCTCCTGACATCTTGTGACCCTCTTGTCTTCTCCTCATAAGGACACGTGATTACTTTGGACCCATCTGTCTAACCCAGAAGAATCTCCCCATCTCAAAATTTTTAATTTGATCACATCTACGCTCCTTTTTATAATATAAGGTAACATTCACAGGTTCTAGAGATTTAGACCTCCTTGAATCCTAATGAACAACTTTAGGAGACTGTAATTCTGTCTACTTCAATGCTCAAAACCTTTTTTCTTTTTGAACTAATGCTTCTAAAAGCACTAGATTCACTATTACCTGTGATTCTAAATAATCCTTTGTGGGTTGCAGCAGGTATCTTAATTAGGTTGTATTGCATAGCTTTAGTTGCTATGAAACAAATTAAAACTTTGTGGCTTGAAACAACAGTACACATTGATTATCTCACATAGTCTCTGTGAGTAAAGGATTCAGTAATGGCTTAGCTGGGTGGTTCTGGCTCAGGTTCTCTCATGAAGTTTCAGTCAAGATGTCATCAGGGCTGCAGTCATCTGAAGATCTCACTGGACAGCAAGATCTGATTCCAAAATGACACACACATATAGCAGGTTTACACTGGCTATTACTGGAGGCTTCAGTTCTCCACCAAATGGACCTCTACATAGGCTTCCTAAGAATCCTCATTACATGGTAGCTGAGTTCCCCTTGAGAGAATAATCCAAGAAATGGCAAAGTGAAAACCACAGTGTTTTTTGATCTACCCTTATAAGTCATCACTATCAGTTCCACAGTATCCTGTTGATCACCCAGGCAAGCCATGAGTCAGTGTTTAGAGGACTATTCGACAGCATGAATACTGAGAGGGAAAAATATTTGGGGACCATTTTTAGCTTGGTTGTATACATAGGTGTACAAATTAGTGTGCCTGGCCAGTTGTGGTGGCTTACATCTGTAATCTTAGCACTTTGGGAGGCCGACGCAGATAAATCACCTGAGGTTGGGTGTTTTAGACCAGGCTGACCAACATGGAGAAACCCCATCTCTACTAAAACTACAAAATTAGCTGGGCATCGTGGTGCATGCCTGTAATCCCAGCTTCTCGGGAGGCTGAGGCAGGAGAATTGCTTGAGCCTGGGAGGTGGAGATTGTCGTGAACCGAGATCATGCCATTGCACTCCAGCCTGGGCAAAAGAGTGTCCGACTCAATAAATAAATAAATAAGTGTGCCTTTTGCCTTTTGGTGTGCTTGACTGTTAAACACACTTGAGATTAAAGGAGACAAAACTCTTTAACTGGTCTTAATAAATGGACAAAAGAAAATTTTGAACTTTTTCTCAGACAGAACTTTATTTCTTAATATATCTGGTCACATGTATAGTCTTTCATTTTATGTTGACAAATTATAGTTGAATATATTTATTGGTCACAAAGTGATGTTATGCTTTCAAAATACAATATATAAAGATTGAATTAAGGTGGTTAACGTATCTATCACCTCAAATTTCTAACTTTTAATAAATCTTCTATTTTAGGTTTAGGAGTGCATGTGTGGGTTTGTTATATAGGTAAATTGCATATCATGGGGATTTGGGGTACAGATTATTTCACCATTCAGGCAATAAGCACAGTATTCTGTAGGAAGTTTTTCAGTCCTCACACTCCTCCCTCCCTGCACTCCCACGTAGGCCCTGCTGTCTGTTGTTCCCTTCTTTGTGTCCATTACTCAAAGTTTAGCTCCCACTTATGAATAAGAAACGTGGTGTTTGGTACCTGTGTTAGTTTGCTTAGGATAATGGCCTCCAGCTCCATCCATGTTGCTGCAGAAGACGTGATCTCATTTTTTTTTATCGCTGCATAGTATTCCATGGTGTATATGTAGCACATTTCCTTTATCCGGTCTACCACTGATGGGCAACTAGGTTGATTCCTTGTTTCTTCTATTGTGAATACTTCTGTGATGAACAGGCATATGCATGTGTCTTTAAGATAGAATAATATATATTCCTTTCAAATATATCCAATAATGGGATTACTGGGTCAGATGGTGAATCCACTGAGTTCTTTGAAAAATCATCAGAGTGTTTTCCACTGTGGCTGAACTAATTTACATTCTTAGCATCAGTGTATGGGCATTTCTTTTTCTCTGCAACCTCACCAGCCTCTGTTATTTTTGACTTTTTAATAATAGTCATTCTAAGTGGTGTGAGATGATATCTCATTGTGTTTGTTTGTTTTTGAGACAAAGACTCGCCTTGTTGCCCAGGCTGGAGTACAGCGGCACTACTTGGCTCACTGCAACCTCCTCCTTCCAGGTTCAAGCAGTTCTTCTGCCTCAGCCTCCTGAGTAGCTGGGATTAAAGGTGCCTGGCACACCTGGCTGATTTTTATATTTTTAGTAGAGACAGGGTTTCACCAGGTTGGCCAGGCTGGTCTCAAGTGATCCACCGGCCTCAGCCTCCCAAAGTGCTGGGATTATAGGAGTGAGCCACTATACCTGGCCTCATTGTGGTTTTGATTTGCATTTCTCTAATGATCCATGATGCCGATCATTTTTTCATATGCTTTCATATACAGTAAAAGAAACTATTGGAAACAAACAGTACTATAAACAGTACTAATATTGTAAACAGTACTGATACTATAAACAGTACTGATATTGTAAACAGTACTGATACACCACTGTTTACAATAGTTTCTTTTACTGTATAGAAACGCTTTAGTTTAATTAGGTCCCTCTTGCTAATTTTTGTTTTTGTTGCAATTGCTTTTGAAGTCTTTGTCATGAAATCCTTGCCAGGGCCTGTGTTCAGAAAGGTATTTCCTAGTTTATCTTCCAGGGCTTTTTTAATTTTGAGTTTTACATTTAAATATTTAATCCACCTTGAGTTGATTTTTGTATATGGTGCAACGAAGGATTCCAGTTTCAATCTTTTGCATGTGACTAGCTAGTTAACCTAGCACCATTTATGGAATAGGGAGTCCTTTCCCCATTGCTTGTTTTTGTTAACTTTATTGAAGATTAGATGGTTGTAGGTGTGCAGCATTATTTCTGGGCTCGCTATTCTGTTCCACTTGTCTATGTGTCTGCTTTTGTAGCAGTACTGTACTGTATTGGTTACTGTAGCCTTATAATATAGTGATGGCTTCAGCTTTGTTCTTTTTGCTTAGGATAGCCTTGGCTATTCAGGCTCTTTTTTGGTTCCATATAAGTTTTTATAGTTTTTTTTCTAGTTTTGTGAAGAATGTCATTGGTGGTCTGATACTAATAGGAGTGAATCTACGAGTTGCTTTGGGCAGTATGGCCATTTTAACGATATTGATTTTTCCTATCCATGAGCATGGAATGTTTTTCCATTTGTTTGTGTCTTCTCTAACTTCTTTGAGCAGTGTTTTGCAGTTCTCATTGTAGAGATCTTTCACCTCCCTGGTTAGTTATATTCCTAGGTATTTTATTCTTTTTTGTGGCTATTGCAAATGGCATTGCATTCTTGATATGGCTCTTAGCTTGGATGGCATTGGTGTATAGGAATGCTAGTCATTTCTATACATTAATTTTGTATTCTGAAATTTTGCTGAAGTTGTTTATTAGCTCCAGGAGCTTTTGGGCAGAGACTGTGAGGTGTTCTAGGTAGAGAATCATATTATCTGCAAACAGGGATAGTTTGACTTTCTCTTTTCCTATTTGAATGTATTTTATTTTTTTCTTGCCTGATTGCTATATCCAGGACTTTCAGGATTATGCTCAATAAGAGTGGTGAGAAAGGCCATCCTTGTCTTGTTCTGCTTTTCAAAAGGAATGCTTCCAACTTTTGCCCATTCAGTATGATGTTGGCTGTGGTTTTGTCATAGATGGCTCTTATTATTTTGAAGTATGTTCTTTCAGTGCCTACTTTGTTGAAGGTTTTTAATATGAAGGGATGTTGACTTTTATTGAAAGTCTTTTCTTCATCTATTAAGGTGATCATGTAGTTTTTGTTTTCAATTCTGTTTATGTGACAAATCGCATTCATTGATTTGCAGAGGTTGAACCAAACTTGCATCCCAGGGATAAAATGTATTTGATTGTGGTGGATTAGCTTTTTGATGTGCTGTTGGAACTCAGTTTGCTAGCATTTTGTTGAGAATTTTTGCATCTATGGTCAACAAAAATGTTGACTTCAATTTTATTTATTTATTATGTATTCATTTTCTGAGACAGAGTCTTGCTGTTGCCCAGGCTGGTGTGCAGTAGTATGATTTCAGCTTACTGTAACCTCTGCCTCCTAGATTCAAGCAATTCTGCTGCCTCAGCCTCCTAAGTAGCTTGGATACAGGGACATACCACCACACCCAGGCTGATTTTTTGAATTTTTAATAGAGAGGGGGGTTTCACCAGGATGGCCAGGCTGGTCTCAAACTCCTGACCTCATGATCCACCACCTCGGTCTCCCAAAGTACTGGGATTACAGGCATAAGCCACTGCTCCTGGTCAAGTTTTATTTTTTGTTGTGTCTCTGCCAGGTTTTGGCCTCATAGAATGAGTTAGGAAGGAGTCCTTCCTTCTCAATTCTGTGTGATAGTTTTGGTAGAAATGGTATCAGTTTTTCTTCTTTATACACCTGGTAGAATTTGGCTGCAAATCTATCTGGTCCTGGGCGTTTATTGACTGGCAGTGTTTTTATTACTGATTTAATTTTGGGACTTATTATTGTTCTATTCAGGGCTTAAGTTCCTTCTTGGTTCAATCTTGAGATATATGTTTCTAGGAATTTATTCATCTTTTCTAGATCTTCTAGCTTGTGTCATAGAGGTGTTCATAGTAGTCTCTGAGGGTGTTTTTTTTCTCTCCCCCTGTGGGGTCACTGGTTAAGTTCCCTTTGTCATTTCAAGTTGTGTTCAGTGTATCTTCTCTCTTTTTTTTTTTTCTATATTAGTCAAGCTAGTGGTCTATCTTACTAATTCATTCAAGCAACAAATTCCTGGATTCACTGCTCTTTTGTATGGAGTTTCCCATCTGAGATTGCTTCAGTTCAGCTCTGATTTTGCTTATTTCTTGTCTTATGCCAGCTTTGAGGTTGGTTTGCTCTAATTTCTCTATTTCCTCTACTTGTGATGTTAGATTGTTAATTTGAGATCTTTTTAACTTTCTGATGTGGGCATTTAGTGCTATAAACTTCCCTCTTAACACTGCCTGAGCTGTGTTGCAGAGATTCTGGTGTTGTTGTATCTTAGTTTTTATTAGTTGCAAGCAACTTCTTGATTTTTGCATTCCTTTCATTATTCACCCAAAAATTAGTAAGGAGCTGGTTGTTTAATTTCCAAGTAATTGTATGTTTTGAGTGATTTTCTTAGTATTGATTTCTATTTTCATTGCACTGTGATCCAAGAGTGTGGTTGGTGTGATTTCATTTTTTAAAAATTTGCTAATGATTGTTTTATGTCCAATTATATGGTTGAGTTTAGAGTATGTTCAATGTGCAGAGGAGAAAATGTATCTTCTGTTGTTTTTGGGTGGAGAGTTCTATAGATGTCTATTAGATCTATTTGGTCAAGTGTTGAGTTCAGGTTCTAAATATCTGTTAGTTTTCTGCCTTGATGATAGGTCTAATACTGTAAGTGGCATGCTGAAGTCTCCCACTATTACTGTGTAGTTTTCTAAGTCTCTTTGTTGGTCTCTAAAAACTTAATTTATGAATCGGGTGCTCCTGGATTGGGTGAATCATATTTAGGATAATTATGTCTTCTTATATAATTGAGCCCTTTACCATTATATAATGTGCTTGTTTGTCTCTTTTGATCTTTGTTAATTTTTTTTAAAAATTTTTTGTGATGAGAACATTACAAATATACTCTTTTAGTGATACTGAAATTTACAAATTCAATTATTAGCTATCTTCACCATGCTATGCAATTGATCTGAAAAATACATCAGATATATTCCTCTTTTCTAACTGAGGAAGCGTCTATATTGTTCTTTTTTTAAAAAAAATTGACGTATATTAGTTGTACATATTTTAAGAGTACATGTGATATTTTGATACCTGTATATAATGTGTACAGGTATTCATCACATCAAACACTTATGTTTTCTGTGTTGGGAACATTACAATGAAGAGTTTTCATAAATGTAGATTTAGAAGCACAGGAAGTAAATTTGGGGAACCAAAATTCTTTACATATTCCAGAAGAAAAGTTTTAAATTTTTATATTTCTTTATTTTATTTTTTTGAAATGGAGTTTTGCTCTTGTTGCCCAGGCTGGAGTGCAACGGCTCAATCTTGGCTCACTGCGACCTCCACCTCCCGGGTTCAAGCCAGGCTAATTTGTATTTTTAGTAGAGATGGGCTTTTTCCATGTTTGTCAGGCTAGTCTCAAACTCCTGATCTCAGATGATCCGCCTGCCTCGGCCTCCCAAAGTGCTGAAATTTCAAGTGTCAGCCACCACTCCCAGCTGTATTTATTTCTTAAACTATGAATAACTCCAATTTAAATTACATTTAATTAATTTTTAAGCTATATATTGAACAAATGAAACTTACCAAAAATAAAACTATTTCATGAAATTATGAGTATTCTAGGAAAGTTAGAATACACGTTTATCATATAGATAATAGCAGTTGTTGAAGACACTACTTACAGCTAAAATGGTGAATGGTCAGATGACCTGCCACCCATGATGTGTTACTTCCTGTTGGCTTTGGAATGGCTGGTTTTACACATTAAAGAGAGGGCTCTTAGGTAACAAATTCTCATTAGTCTGTGTTGATGGATTGTCTAGGTTTCTTTAAATAAATGACGGGTTCTGCAACATTGCCCAGCAGGTAGAAGACACTTAGCAAATCCTCTTCAGATGATATATTGTGGGATCTACACGCAATTGCCATTTCCAGTTCTATCTTTTTCAGACTATTAACCTGGAGATATAGAATAAATGGTTTCTACAGACCAACATCCAGGTTATAGCTTCCTTTCACATTTAAGATAAAGTCTAAACATATGCAGACTTTCATGACGGGGTGTCTGCAGTCCTCCCCAGGTTCATCTCCCAGCCCACTCCAGCCCTCCCTCCCAGGATACATGTTACTTTCTCTAACAGTATTAAATGATTAACAATTTTTTAATTCACCAATTAAAAATATAAATTTAAATTCACCAATTTAAAAAATTGTCTTATCTCCGTGGCTTTGTATGTTCATGACTCTTCCTGAAATAATATGCCTATCATTTTTCCCACTGATTTCTTACAGATTCGTTAGGTCTCAGTTCAGGTGCCTCCTTATTTGAAAAGTACTTCCTGAGCCTACCATTCTGAGTTATGTATCTCTCCTATGTGTCACAGCATAATTGTTATAATACTTGTAACATGTAAGATTATAATACTGTAAGACTGAAACTATGGCTTGTAATACCCTTTCTGCATTTCTTTGTATCCTAAACACAAAGTACTTGCTCACTAAATATCTATTGAATGGGAAGAGGTCAGTTACGTGTATAAATGAATGGCTAAAGTCCTAAGTCCACCTGTTAGAAAGCCTGAATCAACCTGTAAAATAATCAGCTTTTGATTAACATTGAGGATGCACCTTATCTGACCTTGTATTCAGTGAGGTCATGATAATAAGTGTCACTCACAACAAAACAACCTTGTAAGATAATCCATTCGTTATAATACTTAAAGAAGACAGGAAAGCATCTCCAAAAACCATGAGGTAATGTTTTGTCTCAGAATTCTGTAATTTAAAATTTTCAGGGGACATTTATAAATCTAGTAAAATTTAAAGTAGGTTCTCAAATTCCTGGTGCTTTTTTCGTTTCTTGAAGCCCACTATTAAAAAGCAATTAACAGATCCTATGGAAAATACACACTTGTTACTAGGAGAAGTGGTAAAAGTCAATGGTGAATTAATCATGAATATACTTATACATGGTTTCACTGTCCAAGGTTTCAGTTACTCACGGTCAACAATGCTCTGAAGATATTAAATGAAAAATTCCAGAAGTGAACAATTTATAGACTTAAAATTGCATGCCATTTTCAATAGTGTGATGAAATCTTGTGCCAACCTGCTCCATCCCACCTGGGATGCGAATCATCTCTTTCTCTAGTGCATCTCGGCTGTAAATGTTACCCTCCTGGTAGTCACCTAGTAGCTGTTTCCATTACCAGATCATTTGTCATGGTATTGCCTGGCTTGTGTTCAAGTAAGCCTTATTTTACTTAATAATGGTCCCACAGCACAAGAATAGGTGTTGTCATATTTTGTTCTATTTATTATTATTTATTGTTAATATCTTACTATGACTAGTTTATAAATTAGATTATTGTAGATATGTATGAACAGGAAAAACATACTATATATACACTTTGGTTACTACTAGATGTCTTGGAATGTATTCTCTGCCAATAATATATGCTGATAATCCTATTGTATCAGGAAACTGTTTGATGCATTTAAAAAAATCCTTCCTATTTGATAAATACTTTAAAGGTTATGAAGTGCCCTTATGTATATTGGACTCCATGGTTCTGTGAAGTCAACAGACTGGATCTGAGGAAACTAAAGTTCAGTATGTTATTTGTCCAAGTCAGACAGGCGGACAACAAGCATTTATTGATTACCTTCTATGTAGGTGCTGGTGATATGAGCTCCCTGGCTTCATAGGGCTTAAACAGTTCTACAGGAAGGACATACATTAAGCAAATAAATAAAAGTATATATGTTTCCAGTAGAGTGCAAAAGAGAATTTCAGGGTGCAGTAGCAGACTATGACCAGAATAAGAAGTATACTTAGGGGGAAAATTTTCAGGGAGAAAGAGATGTTGAAGTTGAGATTAGTAGGATGAGTAAGAGGTTGGTAAAATAGCAGAATCAGGGTTGAAGTTCCAATACCCAGATTTGAAATTTAGTTATCTCTAATGCAAGACATGTTAGGAAAGAAAATTTAGCAAATGGTCCACTGAAAGTTATTTCACATAATTTTATCACACAAATGTTAGAAATTGATTTCTAACTGTAGTCTAATAATCTGTAAATTAATCCCTAAGAACATTTTCCCTCTGCTGAGGAATTAACTAAGTGAAGAAACGTAGCAAAGTCAAAAGGGAAATGGATGTCTGGTCATCAGTAATTTTTCTTCATTAATGTAATTCGACATTTTCCCAGCCTGGAAGGCTCAGTTTTCAGAATTCTCCCTGGCTGCTTTCAGAATTCATCACATTCTACTTAGTGTGCTAGAGAATACTGACAAATTGCATACTTCAGTTTTGTATGTAGTGTTTTCTCATAATCTATTTTTCTTATTTTCTGGTTCTAACAGGAGCCAAAAGTGTTTTGAATATCTCATCATCTCTTCACTTGTCTTCTCTCTCTAAACAACAGAAAGGGTGGCAAGGAGAGAGAGGGAAGGAAGGAAGAAGGGAGGGAGACAAAGAGAAAAAGAAAGAGAAAGAAAGAACCTCTGTCTCATCACATGGAAACTGATTTTGTTATCAATAGGTGTGAAATCTTCAAAGCTGTTAGTGGATCGGGAGTTGGTTGAGACTGCCAGAGATGCAGCAGGAACACTTTCTTATGGCACCATAGGAAGTGTCAAGACAGACCAGACACTTCAGCAGCCGGCAAAGCAGATTTACTGCAGCCATTCTTTCCTGGGTTATTTATAGAGACCACGATTGTTGTCATCAGAAGTAGGTTTGAAATCCGGCTCTCTTTTGCATCTCTGTGAACGTCTTTGAAACTCTCCTGTGAATCTCTTTTGGGGTGGCTTTTTCCCCTCCTGCTCTTGTCATCAGGGCCTAGAGGTGATGCAGGAATCCCTTTTGCTCCTATTGTCCCTTCCAGACCATTTATTTCCTTTCCAAGTCCTACCCCTTGTGTGCTAATCTCATGTCAACAAATTACATCCAAATACAAGCCCATCTACCAATCTATCTGATAACTGAAGTCACCTTATTCCTTGAAGGTACTAAAATCCTTGCTTACTGTCCATCTCTTCCACAGTACTCCTATCATAACTGTGTGTGATTTCAGTATTCATATAGGTTCTTTTTCTAAACCCCTAACATTTCCATTTCCTTAAGTGTTTTCCTCAAATGATTTATTTTCCTCCAATCGCTAGCATTCATTCTATTCCCACTGATCATACCATGACTAAAATCACTCCATAATCTTAAATGTAAGCATCCTAATCTTTGAAAGTAACTATCTTTTTTGCTCATTTTTACTATTGTTTTCATTTAGTGTTCCAACCCCCTTTGAAAATTAAAATCCTTTGATTCTACCAGCTTTTTACTTATCTTTATGTCCCCTCTTCCTTCCTTAAATTCCATTATCTTCATAATCATTAAATGATTATGAAGATTAAAATTCCATTAATCTTCATAATCATTTCCTCAAATACACATTTACCTTTCATGTGCTTGACTGAGGCAAGGGCTCAATCCTGGTTAAACTGACATATCTGCCTATCTTGCACCTGTACCTGCTCAGAAGAAAATGTATGGAGAAAAACAAGCACCAAGGTTACTGGTCTCACTTAAATTCACAATTAATTATTTTAATTGTGCCTGTAAATGCTGCTCAGCAGTAGTACTCTATTTCCCACTCCATTCATTTTTATGTTTTCCTAAATGAATATTTTATACCTCCTCTTCTCTCCTGAAACTTCTAACTTCCACCTCCTCTTCACCTTCCTTATTCTCAGCTGATAAAGCCATCAGAATGTCCCAAGTTTCTATCATGTCTGTACAATCTGTGTTCCCTCCCATTACAATAGATCTACCTATCCTCTGTTTTAAAGCCAACCTCTTTTTCCCTTTGGTGCTAAATCCCATCACATTTTGCCCAATTAAAAATATCACCTCAACTAACTCCTTTTTTTTTTTTTAATATCTGAATTGGTAGTTATTTTCTATTAGGTTTTCGTTATTGGCATAGAAAAATGCTGTTATTTCTTATATCTTAAAAAATCCTCTTAACTCAACTTCACTATTATTTCTCTCCTTTTAGAACAGCTATCCTCAAAACAGTTATCTCCACACACTGGCTTCTTTTGTGTCCATTTTCTCTTACATTCACTACAGTCAGGCTCATACCACTACTGTTTCACCACAAGTCTTTTTCAGGTCACAAATTTATGGGTTCTAAATCAAAGGTCAGTTCAGTTTCCATCTTAACTTGACCTACAGGCAGAAGTTGACCAAGTTGCTGATTTACTCCTCCTGGAAACACTATCACTTGGTTTCCAGAGCATCACACTATCCTGTTTTTTCTACAACCTCAGTCTCTGATTCTTTCTCCTGGCTATGTAACATTGGGGTGCCTAAGGAATAAGTCTCACTTACTCTATTAGTGATCTCAGTATGTAAGTATATAGTATTTATTTGGGGCGTGAATTATATCTGTGTGTGTGTGTGTGTGTGTGTGTGTGTGTGTGTTTATGATTCTATCTAATCAATCTATAAAAGTTTATGTCTCTAGTTTTAACCTCCTTCCTGAATAAAGGACTCAAACCTAATTGTCTACTGGGCATCTCTTAAGTGGATAACAAGCATCTTAAACTAGTAGTTGTGATCAAAACTCAGCTCATACTATTTCCGCTCAAAACCTGTTTCTTTTTTAATCTCCCTCATTTCAGTTAATGGTGGCTTCATCTTTTTGCATACTCAGCCCCAAACCTCAAATTAATCTTTGACTTTTCTCTTTCTCTCAAACCTTATATTTATCTAACAGCAAATCCTTTTATCTATGTTTTTCAATGTTTTCATAATCTGACCAGTCGTTACACTCCATCACTGTCCTCATCCCTGCCAAAATCATCTCCCATCTGGATAAATGTAATAACCACCTAACCTGCCTCCTGATTTCTCTTCTTGTTTCCCTTTCTTTCCTATTCTTACATAGCAATCAGAGTGATTGAACATATTTTCTAGTGTGTGTTACAATTTATTCTTGGACACATTTATTTAGAAGTGTGTTATTCAATTTTCATGTATTAGAGGACTTTCCTACTTTTAAAATTGACTTCTAGATTTAATTTTATTGTGGTTAAGATATGTGCTTTTTGTGACTACAGTGTTTTAAATTTACTAACACTTAATTTTATGGGGTAGCTTATCTATTTTGAAAAATGTTCCATGTACACTTAAAAGTAATAGATTTTCTGCCATTGTTGAATGTAGTGCACCATAAATTCTAATCAAATCAAGTTGAGTAATAGTATTCTTCCAGTTTTCCATATCTTTATTGAATTTTTTCAGTTAAATCTGTCAAAGATTCAACTACTGAGAGAAAAGTGTTAAAATTGTCAAGTATATTATAGATTTTCCTACTTTTTTGTCCTCTTTTCATTGTTTTCAAATACTTTGAAACTGTGTTATTCAGATAAATGTATCTGGGGTTGTTATATCTACCTGGTGAATTGACACTTTCATCATTATGAATTCTCTTTCTTATCTCTATCAATACTCTTTGCCTTTAAAGTCTGCTTTGTCTGATATTAATAAAGCCGTAGAATTTCTAAATTGATGTTTGCATGGTATGTAATTTTCTAGCCTTTTACATTCAACATATCTATGACCTTATACTTAAAATAGAACCTAAATGCTAAAATGGATCCTAAATGCTAAAATACATCCTAGCACTGTAAATGGCATTTAGTTGTTGTTTTTTTCCCCAGTGGATAATTATTGTCTTTTAAATAGAGTGGTTTAGTCTATTTAGATTGATTGAAATTACTGATGTGGTGGAGTTTAAGCCCATCATCTTTTTTCTTGTTTTTCATAGGTCCACATTTCTTTTGTTCTATTACTAATCTAATTAATGTGTTATTACAACATTTAAAAAATAATCTTTCATATTTACCCTCATGTTTCCCATCTTCAGTACTCTTCATTGCTTCTGGTAGGTTCACATTTTTTTCTGGGTACATTTCTCTTTGACCTGAGAACTTTGTATTTGTGTAGTGTGCGTCTGCTGATATTGAACTTACTAAGCATTTATTTCCAAAATATCTTTATTTTGCCTTCATTTTTGGATAGACATTTCTTGTGGATTGGTATGTTTCCTGGAGGTATATATATATATATATCCTGGGCTAGTAGATTTCCAAAATATTAAAGATGTTATCCTATTATCTTTTGGCTTCTATTTCCTTATAGGAAGATAGCTATCATTCTTATTGTTGTATCCCTAAATATAATATTATCTTCCCCTTGCTGGTTTTAAGATTTTCCCTCCCCCACCTTTTATTTTGTATGCTTCTGTTTCAGTTTGATGTGCCCCATTGTGGCCTTTCTGTTTATTAAGTCTCCTGAAATTTGCTGCACTTCTTATATGTGTGAGTTGATATTTTTAATAAATTTGTAAAATGTCTTGGCCATTATCTTTTCCAATCTTTTTTATTTGTCTTCTGTTTTCTCTCTATCTGGATTCTAGTTGCCTGTGTGTTAAAGTGACATTATCTCACATGACATGAAAACTACCCTGCATTTTTCATTCATTTTTATTCTCTATATGTGAGATTAGATAATTTCTACGGACCTGACTTTGAGATTACTAAAACTTTTTCTGCTTTTTCAAGTCTGCCGTTAAGCACTTCAGTAAATTCTTTGTCATAGAGAGATTTTATTTTTAGTTTAAAATTTCTCTTTGCTTCCTTTCTAGTCTTTCAGCTTTTTGCTGAAATTCTCCATCAGTTTGTACCTATCTATATTGTTCACTAAACTTTTAAACATACCTATAGTAGCCCTTTTAAATCCTTTAATGCTAACTCTAGATTTTGGATTATGTGTAGGTCTTTTGTAAGCCAATTTTTTATTGATGGATTTCAGCTTCTCGCTTCTTACATATTTAGTAATTTTATTGTATGCTGAATGTTGCAAATTATATATGGTGGAGCTTCTGGATTATGTCATTTCCAGCTCAAGAGAGAGCATTATGTTGCCCAACAGTCAAATTAGTGGCAGATCACTTTGATCTAATTTGCTCTGGGTCCTGGCATGTGGTCTTTACTCTTAAACTGTGGTCCTAAACCCTGAGGCATGTGCTTCCTAGGTTCTCAGTTGAATGTTCAGGTTGTTCATAAAGGTGCCTTCATCTGGTTGGATGGGAACGCCAGTGTTTTCCCAGCACCATGAGACCTTTGAAATCTCTACTCACCTTTTACCTCCCCAGCAGCTGTTTTTGCTTATCCTCACAGAATCAGGCCCTACACGTGTACAACTTAGAATTTGGTCAGTGATGTGGCAGGAAACTTATGTGCAAATTTCTCAGACTTTCTCGATGTGGTTTTCTCTCTTCAGAGCCCTGCCTTTACAACTCCAAGATGACATTAAATCCTCAAACTCTAATACACATCTTTATAACGCACTTACCGTTTTCTCTATCCAGTTATGTATAGGTTTTTGCTTATTCAATTTTCTGAAAAATGATTTGGAAATCGCCCCCAGACAGAAAGCTGGAATGAGGGAAATTGACTCTATGAGCTTCCTTTCTTTCAAGAATCACAGCCTTGTGCTTTCCATTGCATAATTTACTTTTTCCAATTTTATAATTCTTTATTATGTGAGGGTAAGTACAATACTAGCTACTTGATTGTGAACTGAATCATGATTTGTTATTTTTAATCATTTTCAACAGTTTTAAGTTTTCCCCTATAAAAAAATTTAAATGACATTTTTTTTCAGTCCTAGGAAAATATGCTGTACAAATTCTGAGTAATTAATATAAGGAGATCACATTTTAAGTGCTCATGATGGTGGTTGTGGTAGGGATGGTGATGGGATATGTATGTGTGTCTGGGTAAATTCTAAAGTTGGAATATAAGACATAAATTGTGTATGCTCATAATTGTCATTGAAAATCTCTCAGAGTGGAGATGCACATGTTGTCTCTTGGGAAGTCCAACAGACAGTTACCCTGCTTCTTTGAGCATTGGATTATGAAGTTAGCTAGTGTTTATGGCCCCTGTTATTAAAACAAGTCCTTCTACCCATAAGCCTTAGATCACACAGTGCTTATAGCAGGAGAGAAACTTGGGAGATTGATGCCTGTGGAGGAAATATTAGATTTATATTTCCTATCTTGTACCCTCCTTGGAGAATGCACTCTTTTAATAAAATGGTGGACTTTTTTTTCTATTTTTTGTTCCTATTTAATAGTGAATTTTATTCTCTCTCTCCCCCAACCCTTTTCATCTGTGAATTTTATTCTCTCTTCTTTCTCTCTCTTTCTCTGCCCTTACATCCCTCTCACTTGAGTACAGGGCTAATGTCGTTTTTCACAAGTTAAATATGTGGAGTGTTCTCTAGTAGTGTGTATAGCCAGAAATCTGTGTAGCTGAATTGGTTATAGGATATAGCTACAGGTTTTGGACCTCAGTTTCTCTACAGGCTGATGAATTTCTTTTCCTTGGTTGCCTGGCCACAGATACCATTCTGACACTCACAGTTATACTCAGGTGGTTTTGTATAAGATCAGTAGAAAACCCATGATGGCCATCATAATAGTTCAGTACAAGTGCCATGCTACAGGTTTTCAGGTATGGAGGACGTCAGGAAAGTCTCTTTGCTATTTTGTCTCTCAAATTATTAATTCTGGCCAGCACTGATGGCCATCTAATTCCAGTTTGTCTTGAGTAATTGGAGAGAAGGATAATTTAAAAATTGGAAATAATTTGAAATTAATTTCTTCTGCCAATTGTTTAAAATTTATCAAATTAATCTTTTTATTAGCTAATAATAGATATAATTTTTATATAACTATATAACTTTATGAACCCATTTATGCCTGAGGTTGCAATTTTTTGAATTTTTGCAATCGAAGCTTGACGATGATCTTGAGCAGTAGACTATAAATCACTCCCAAATGCTTGCCATTTTAAGAAAGGAACGCTAGGCATAAATGGCTACGATAAAATTAAAGTACAAAAAAGCACAAATGCAGAATGTGCATAACTGAATTTGTTTTGATATACGTATACTCTTATGAAATTGCCACTACAATAAGAAGTGAATACATCCATAATCCCCCCAAATTTCCTCATGTCCCTTGGTAAACCCCTCCGCCACTCCCAGTCCCTTGAAACTACTGATTTGCTTTCTATCACTATAAATTAGTTTACACTTTCTAGAATTATATATAAATAAAACATAAAGTTAATACTATTTTTCTTTACTTCTTTCACTCAGCATAACAATTTTCATGTTAATCTGTGTTATGTGTGTCAATAATTCCTTCCTCTCTTTGGCTGAGTAATTGTCCATTGTATAGACCTACCACAATTTGTTTTTCTCATTTAACTGTTGATGGGCATTTGGATTTTCTGGCTTTAGTTTATTAGACATAAAAATTCTATGAATGTTCATGTACAAACATTTGAGTGGACATATGTTTTTATTTCTTTTGAGTAAATACTTAGGAACAGAATGGCTGTGTGTATGGTGAATGTATATTTAACTTTTTAGGAAACAAACAGTTTGGGCTAAACTGTTAGCCAAAATGTGATACCATTCTATATTCTCAGCAGTCGTGAATAACATCTCCACTTACCCTACATGTTCAACAACATAAGATATGGCCAGACTCTCTATTATTTTTTAAATTTAGCTATTCTAACCTATATGTATTGGTAGCTCATTATAGCTTTAGTTTTCATATTCATGCTGCCTAAATATGTGAAACATTTCTTCCTGTACTTATTTGCCATTCACATATATTATTTTGTAAAACTATCTGTTCAAATCCTTTGCCACTTTTTTTTAGAATTGGGATCTCACTCTGCTGCCCAGGCTAAAGTGCAGCTGCTCTATCATGGCACACTGCAGCCTAGAAATTCTTGGCTCACGTGTTCTTCCTGCCTCAGCCTCTCAAGTGATGATTTGCTCATTTTTTATTAGGTTGTTTATCTTTGTATTATCGACTTTTAAGGGTTTTTAATTTATATAAATATATGTGGTACAATAGCAGTTTTGTTACATTAATGTATTGTGTAGTGGTGAAGTCTGGGCTTTTAGTATAACCATCACCTGAACAGTGTACATTGTACCCAGTAAGTAATTTCTCATCCCTTGCCTTCCTCCCACATTCCCACCCTTCTGAGTCTCCAATATCTATCACTCCACACTCCATGTTCATGTACTAATAAACATATTATTTAGCTCCCACTTATAAGTAAGACATGTGGTATTTGGTTTTCTGTTTCTGAATTGTTTCACTTAAGATAATGGTCTCTAGTTCCATTCATGTTACCACAAAAGACATGTGTCTATCTTGTTTATGGCTGAATAACATTCCATTGTGTATATTTGCCACATTATCTTTATGCATTCATCCATTAATGGACACTTACGTTGATTCCTTATCTTTGCAATTGTAAATAGTGCTGTGATAAACATACAAGTGCATTTCATTTTTGATGAAATGATTTATTTTCCTTCGGTAGACAAGACAAGGATGCCCACTTTTACCACAATAGTTACCCAATAGTTAGATTGTCTGATTAAATGGTGGTTCTATTTTTAGTTATTTGAGAAATCTTCATACTGTTTTCCATAGAGGTTGCACTAGTTCACATTCTACCAACAGTGTACAAGTGTTCCCTTTTTCTCCACATCCTTGCCAGTATCTGTTTTGCCTTTTTAATAATAACTATTCTGGCTGGTATAAGATGATAGATTACTGTAGTTTTCATTTGCATTTCTCTGATGGTAAGTGATATTGAGCACTTTTTCACATACTTATTGGCCATTTGTATGTCTTCTTTTAAAAAATATCTATTCATGTCCTTCGCCCATCTTTTAATGGGGCTATTTGTTTATTTCTATTGCTGAGTTGTTTGAGTTCCTTGTAGCTTCTAGTTATCAATTTTCTATTGGTTGCATAGTTTGTAGGTGTTTTCTTCCATTCTGCAGCTTATCTGTTCACATTGTCACTTATTTATTTTGCCATACAGAAACTTTTTAACTTTATTAATTTACATTTGTCTATTTTTGTTGTTGTTGCTGCTGGTGCTTTTGAGGCCTTTGTCATGAATTCTTTTCCTAGACCAGTACCAAGCAGTTTTCTCTAGGATTTCTTCTAGTATTTTTATAGTTTTAGTTTTTATAGTTAAGTCTTTTATCCATCTTGAGTTGATTTTTGTGTGTGGTGAGAAATAGGTGTCTAGTTTCATTCTTCTGAATGTGGCAATCCATTTTTTCCAGCATTATGTATTAAAAAGGGTGTTTTTGCCCCAGCATATGTTTTTGTCACCTTTGTCAAAGAACAGTTGTCTATAGATACGTGGCTTTATTTCTGAATTTTCTACTGACAGAGTTTCACCATGTTGGCCAGGATGGTCTCCATCTCTTGACCTCGTGATCCACCCACCTTGGCTTCCCAAAGTGCTGGAATTACAGATGTGAGCCACGAGGCTCGGCCAATTTTGAAAGGGATTGGATTGAATCTGTAGATTGCTTTGGGTGGTATGGTTATTTTAGTGATATTAATTCTTCTGATCATTTATCATAAAATATTTTTGTTTGTTGTCTTTTCTACAGTTTCTTTCATCAGTGCTTTATAGTTTCCCTTGTAGCGAGATCTGTCACCTCCTTGGTTAAACATATCCCTAGGTATATACATATTTTGTAGCTATTGTAAACAGGATTGCCTCCTTAAATTGCTTCTCAGCTTGACTGCTATTGGTGTGTAGAAATACTACTGATTTTGCAAATGGATTTTGTATCCCAAAACTTTACTGAATATATTTATCAAACCTAAGCGTTTTTGAAGGAATCGTAAGCGTTTTTTGGTGTAATATCATATCATCTGAGAAGAGAGATAATTTGAATTTCCCTTTTCCAATTTGGATGACTTTTATTTCTTTCTCTTGGTTGATTGCTCTGCCTAGGACTTTCACTACTATGTTGAATAGGAGTGGTAAAAGTGGGCATCCTTGTCTTGTTCCAGTTCTTATAGGGACTGCTTACAACTTCTCCCCATTCAATATAATATTAGCTATGTGTTCACTGTATACAACATTTATTATTTTGAGGAATGTTTTTCTGCTGTTTGTTCAGGGTTTTTTTTTTATCATGAAGAGATGCACAATTTTATCAAAATCTTTTTCTGGATCTATTGAGATGATTATATAGTGTAGTATTAGTCTGTTTTCATGCTGCTAATAAAGACATACTGGAGACTGGGTAATTTATAAGAGAAAGAGGTTTAATGGACTCACAGTTTCAGGTGGCGAAAGGGCAAAAGGCATGTCTTACATGGCATCAGGCAAGAGAGAATGAGAGCTAAGCAAAAGGGGAAACTCCTTATAAAATCATCAGATCTTATGAGACTTATTCATTACTATGAGAACAGTATGGGGAAAACTGCCCCATGATTTATTTCTCTCCCACTGGTCCCTCTCACAACATGATGGAATCAGGGGACCTACAATTCAAGATGAAATTTGGGTAGGAACACAGCCAAATCATATCATTCTACCCCTGGGCCCTCCCAAATCTCATGTCCCTCACATTTCAAAACCATTCATGCTTTCCCACCAGTGTCCCAAAGTCTTAACTCATTCCAGCATTAACTCAAAAGTTCATGGTCCAAAGTCCCATCTGAGATAAGGCAAGTCCCTTCTGACTATGAGCCTGTAAAATCAAAAGCAAGTTACTTACTTCCTAGATACAATTGGGGTACAGGCATTGGTTAAATACATCCATTCCAAATGGGAGAAATTATCCAAAACAAAAGGGCTACAGGCCCCATGCAAGTTCAAAATTCAATAGGGAAGTCATTAAATCCTAAAGTTCCAAAATGATCTCCTTTGAGTCAATGTGTCACACTCAGGTTATGCTGATGAAGAGGTGAGTTCCCATGGTTTTGGGCTGCTCTGCTCCTGTGGCTTTGCAGGGTACAGCTTCCTTCCTGGCATTGAGTGTCTGTGGCTTTTCCAAGAGCACAGTGCAAGCTGTTGGTAGATCTACCATTCTGGGGTGTGGAGGTTGGAGGCCCTCATCTCACAGCTCCACTAGGCAGTGTTCCAGTGGGGACTCTGAGTGGAAGCTTCAACCCCACATTTCCCTTCTGCACTGCCCTAGCAGAGGTTCTCCACGAGGGCATCGCTGCTGTAGCAAACTTATTCCTGGACATCCAGGCATTTCCATACATCCTTTGAAATCTAGGTGGAGGTTCCCAAACCTAATTCTTCTAAGAACTTGCAGGCTCAACACCACGTGTAAGCTGCCAAGGCTTGGAATTTGCACTCTCTGTAGCCATGGCCTGAGCTGTACCTTGGACCTTTTAGCCAAGGCTAGAGTGGCTGGGATGTAGAGTACCAAGTCCCTAGGCTGCACAGAGCAAGGGGTCCTGGGCCTAACCCATGCAACCACTTTTTTCTCCTAGGTATCCAGGTCTGTGATGGGAGGGTGTCCTGTGGACCTCTGACATGCCCTGGAGACATCTTTCCCATTGTCCTGGAGATTAACATTTGGCTCCTCTTACACAGATTTCTGCAGCCTGCTTCATTTCTCCTCAGAAAATGTATTCTTTTCCTCTATCATATGGTCAGCCTGCAAATTTTCTGAACTTTTATGCTGCTTCTCTTTTAAAACTGAGCGCTTTTAACAGCATGCAACTCACCTCTTGAATGCTTTGCTGTTTACAAATTTTTTCTGCCTGATACCCTAAGTCCTCTCCTTCAAGTTCAAAGTTCAACAAATCTCTAGGGCAGGGACAAAATGCTGCTAGTCTCTTTGCTAAAACATAGCAAGAGTCACCTGTACTCCAGTTCCCAACAAGTTCCTCATCTCCATCTGAGATCACATCAGCTTGTATTTCATTGTCCATATCATTATCAGCATTTTGGTCAAAGCCATTCAACAAGTCTCTAGGAAGTTCCAAACTTTCCCACATTTTCCTGACTTCTTCTGAGCCCTCCAAACTCTTCCAGCCTCTGCCTGTGTGCCAGTTCCAAAGTCACTTCCATATTTTTGGGTACCTTTACAGCAGTGCTCCACTCTACGGGTACCAATTT
>PVKP010038181.1:0-21084 GCA_004027715.1 Plecturocebus donacophilus
ACATAATTGGAAGTAAATCACTCCCCAGCAATTGCATAGCATTTCACAGGTTTAAATAAAATATTGGTTGGCTGCTTATTTGTTATTTTCATCCCCTATTCCTTCCTGTCTCCATTGTTAAACACAATTATTGGCATAAAAGAGGTTTTTAATACCCATTTTTAGACTGTATTCTAGCCTGAGCAATAAAACAAGAATCACATTCTCTCTCCCTCTTTCTTTCTCTCTTTCATTCTTTTTTTTCTTTCTTTTGCTGTTTCTTTCTTCCTCCTTTTCTAAAATCTCTTCCTCTTTCATTCTTTTTTCTTTCTTTTCCTGTTTCTTTCTCCTTTTCTCTCTTTTTCTAAAATCTCTTCCTCTTTCTTTCTCTCTTTCATTCTTTTTATTCTAAAAAAAAAAAACAAACAAACATACACACACACATTAAATCAAATCCAACAACACATTAAAAAGCAAAATACAATATGAGTAAGTAGGATTTATCCTAGGAAAGCAAAAATTTATCATTTAAAAATCAATTCATATAATTCACCATATTAATGTAATAAAAAAGGAAAATTATATAGCTGAGGCTGTAGTGCAGTGAAGTGATTATGGCTCATCACAGCCATGACCTCCCAGGCTCAAGCGCTTCTCTTGCCTCAGCCTCCAAGTAGGTGGGACTACAGGAGCATGCCACCACTCCCAGCTCATTTTTCTATTTTTTTTTTTTTCATTGAAGGCTTAGGCCTCCCAGACTTTTATTTCTATTTCATTGATTTTTAAAAAAAAAAAAATTTAAAAAGTCTAAATTTGTTAGACTTTTTCCAGTTTCTGGAACTGAATTATTAGCAAACGTTTTAAAAATTTTCTACTAAAATATTCAAAGTCCCTCATCATCCACAAAGTCTTCAATGTGTTTACTCTCTCTTTTGTTCCTAAAGTTTTTATGGTTATAATTTATAATATCTATTATTCAGTAAAATTTTTATTTTAAAATAGTTTTAGATTTACAGAAAAGTTGCAAGACAGCACAGTTTCCATAGCCCACACCATTTTCTCCTATTATTCATATCTCAGTTTAGTATATTTGTCACAAATATTAAACAAATATTATTACATTATAGATACCTAAATTTTGTACTTTATTCAGCTTTTCTTAGTTTTCACCCAATGTCCCTTTTCTGTTCCAGAATTACATTCAGGAAACCATATTATCTTTAGTCCTCATATCTACTTAAGTTCCTCTAAATTGTGATAATATTTCAACGTTTCCTTGGTTTCTGATGATGTTGACATTTTGGAGGAATTTTGCAGAGTGTCCCTCAGTTAGGATTTGTCTAATTTCTTATAATTAGACCAAAGTTATGGATTTTGTGGATGGAGACAACACAACACTGAGGACATTTCAGAGGAACAGAAGAGCCAACTGAAACAGCTCCCAGTGCTCAAAGCTGGAACAATTTGGGCAACAAAATGCATAACATAGTATTAAACTGTGACCCAAAATATAAAATAAATACCCACAGGTCCACACTAATAAAAAGAAAGGATTGGCTGAATTTGTAAACAAATGGGAAGAGGGGAGAATAGACAAATCTTCCTTATGGAAGAATTCAAATAATTCATATAGATACTCTCCCTTCATGGAAAAGAAGCATGATTCTTTACTCCCTATGTGTGGACTGCACATAGTGACTTCCCTTTAATTTTGCCTAAATCTGTAGTTTTTGAATTGTGTGTGTTTTTGTTTGTTTCTCTCTGTATGGTTTGCTAAACAGAAGAATGATTCACAACTTAGCTGCTGCCATGATCCTACTGGAGGATGCTACTAAAAATTATGATTGAGGTGACAAGAGGGCTGTAATTAGCTTCTTAAATCATTTTCCCTTTGGGTCAGTTTGTGCTCTATGTCAGGAGGAATAGTTAAGATGCTCCCCCCTCCCACATATCTCTTCCCCCCATCAATTTCAATAGAATCTTTTAATAATAATAATTGTTTAAAACTTATTTAATAATAAATATAATACAATAAAATAAGTATTATAATTTCACCTTATAATGTGTCATTTTAGGGAAATTTATAATTTCTTATAGTTACAGAATCTGTTTTTTATTGTATTTAATCAGGACATCCCTATTTTTCTTAACAAGTCTTTAACTAGCAGGAACTAGTACAATATTCCAGAAAGTATATTGAAGATGATTTTATATTATTTGCAATAATAAAAATCTAAGTTATATGACCTTAAGGAATACATGGACTACTTTACGACCAATTTTATTTTATTGTCACTTCAGCTGTTATATTCTAAGCATATACAGAAAAGGAAATGACTGAACTGCGCAAGGCTTCAAAATAACATTAGTAGTTAGGTATACTCTAGTGGAACATACGATTTTAAGGCCCAGGGAAAAAAGAAAGTGTTTTACAATGCTATGGCCTGATAGCTTCTTTGCATAATCATTATGAAGGTATTCAAAAGAATATGTTTGCCTCCCACACTAAGAAGAGAATTGACCAGAGGGTATTTAACTTTCAAGTAGTAAAGAGGAATGTTGTATTTGCTTTTAGTGATTAAAATTGAATTTTCCTCTGCTTAATGTATTCTGTGATTTAAATTTTCAAAAAGCTTCAAAATAAACCTGGAAAAAAATTAGTCATCACATAGATTGTGATTAAATTTAATTCCTATCAATAAGCCTGCAGGTACTTTAAAATAACTATAGTGATAGAATAATGACTGACTTTTTCCCACAAAACTAATTTATACTCCACTGAAACCTAAAGTATTTACATAGTATTATGTCAGTCTTATGCCTTCAAGTTTTCTTCAGAATGTGACTATTTTAGACAGATGTTCTTTGATAATGCATTTTTACAATGTTCTTTGCTTGGAGACAGGCATAAAATGGGAACAGATTAAGAGTGAGCAAAATCATTTATGCAAAGATTCTGCATTGTATTATCTCAAGCATTCACGAGGGCATTGGTTATATTGACACTTCCCTACCATTGCAGTCTCACACTTTACATTCACATTTCTGAGTGGAATTAGCTGCCCCTGCCTGCCTGTTTCTCTCTCCTGAGCCATCATGACTACCTTGGATTCTGTGAAGAAACATCTAGATTAATGCCGCCTAGATTTTCTTTAAAATGAGTCAGGCTCTACCTTTAGTTGTCTATGTACAAAGACCACTGGCATGTATGTGGAGCTTTTTATTTCTTTACAAGAACTATATGAAAAATGACAAACAGAGGAAGAAAGCTGAGAAGGTGTATTGTTTATCCCATCCCATTCTTCCACCAATACAAGCAACAAAGACCCTTAGAAAACTTCAAAAGGACTACATTCCTATCACAAAACAAGAAAAGAGGGGGAATGTTTGAAAATAAAGGTCTGTTTAATAAATGAAAATACAAACAAGAGTAGAGAAGAGGACAACTACTGGAAAATAAAACAGAAACGGAGAATTTTAATTGAGATGCAGCTGCACAGGAGACAGATGAAAATGAAAAGTGTGATCTAGAAGTCAGGGTAGGTCTATTTCAAATATATTTACCAACTGCCCCATTGTCATATTCTCACACATAAATTCCTCCTCTTTAATCTCTGTCTTCTTTGAGAATCATCCTTAAGATCCAGATGGGAAGTGCCAGGTTTAAGGTAATGAAGGAGTAGTTCACAGAGTTTAATTCAGATATTTAAAACCTAAGAATATTGCTCAGAAGTAATAAGCCTTCTCACCTATTCCTTACATTAATTTGCATCAATTTCCTAATCTGTCTTGTTCTTTGATTCACCTCTCTGTATCTCTTGTTGATCAGTCTCCCTTCCTCTAGCAGCTGCTCTCTTAGCTGTGGTTTTGGTTTATTGGGCACTGACTCCCAACCAGAGAGCCACTTACCTTCTTGATTTCAATACTTTTCTCTCTAAGGACAGCTTATTGAAAAGTCATCCTGTCTTCAACTTGGCCTGTGAATTTTGTCTGACAACCCTTGTCATCAATCCCTAGTAGAAGTCCTTTCATCAACACTTCATTCAACTTAGCAATCACCTACCTGCCTAACCAGCCCATGCTTCTAGCTAAGGTTTCAGGAACGAAGTTTTTTTGGTGGGGGAGGGAGGGGGTGTTGTTCTTGTTTTTGCTTTTTAGTGGACTTCCAAGTCCTTTGCCTTGCACTGTCTCCCTTCTGTCCCATGCTCTGGCCTCCTTGCAATGCTTCTGCCTTTCAGCCTTAATCCCTCTTTGCCCATCAGCTAATCAGTGATGCTAAAGACTTAGAGCTAAGAAAATTTCACTTTTTCATCCAGAGAAGATGAGATGGGTTGATTAGCAGGAAACTGTGCTGCTAGAATATCAAATTAGAGGCCTGACTATCTTTCTCCATGGAAACATTACTAGAGGTGTTTTTCACAAAATTACAAGTCACATATATTCTGGTAACTTTTCATAAGTTACCATGGAGCACCCAACCGATTAGTAAAACATTATTTCTACTGGAAAATATGTTCCATGTTCCCAGAAACTGACTTACAGATGAACATTTGGTAAATACTCTAGTTATAATTTGGCAACTTCAGAAAATACACGAAAATAGTTTTGTAACCTATTAGCTCTTCAATTAATCCACATTTATCATTAAAAAGTTCAATTAACGTTTTTATTTGAAAGAAACATCTAGTTAAGTTTCTATTGAATCAAAATAAAGAACATAATTATGTATACACTACCTGTTTAATTACATTCCTATCATTTATTCATTGCAAATTGCTCAGGTTGTAAATCACCCTCCAAGGAGTTCTCATTATTTCTCACTTAACTTTTCTATCTACTTCATTTTTCTCTGTTCTATACCTAGTGTTCTCAAATCATCATAAAGATCTACACAAATATTTAAGGTCAAACAGAGGCCAAGTTTTAAAGTAGCTCTAAGACAATTTTGTTTTTCAAAGTTTTTTATTTTTTAAAAAGGGGATGAAAGGACTACAGAATCATTTACATGTGGGAATAACTTGTACTTTTGGAAATCATCAAAAACTCATTTATTTTTACTGGGTCAAGTGTTGTGCAATTAATTGAAAGAAAAACTATATTTATAATATAAATATACGCTGGGAAAATCAGCACCATGGACAGCTGTTGTTTTTACCTGCCCAGCATTCTTCCCTTTTTTGTTTGACAACAGCATCCCACTTTTCCTTTGTGGGGAGAGCCATCCCTCCATCTGGCCCTGAGCACTCACTGTGGTAGTGTCCCATCAATACCCTTCAACAAATAAAAGGCCACCGGACCCAGATGGGCCAGAGTATCCATGCCCTTCCTCACAGTGACCCAAACTGGATAAAAGAGTGTTTTTCATATTTTCCCCTTGGTGCTAGGAAAGACAGAGCCTTCTTTCAATAAGATCTTGAAACATAAAAATAATAAAAGCCACAAATATTTTCCACTTTCTTTCAAAGCCACATGGAGGAAGATAACTGCAGCAGAAAAGATGAGGCCAATATCTAAAGAGAAGCAGACCTGAGGAAAAAGGCAAAGGGGCAAAGAATACAGATGACATTGACCATTTGAATCTAGCTGGGCTTGAAGCCAGGCTTGCTAAAGACCTCCTAATGATTTGGACTAATAAATTACTACCTTAAGCTCATATGACTTCCATCTTAATCCTGTAAGCCATTTGTGTCCTAATAGACCAGAGTATAAAGAAGAAAAGTGGGATTTCCATTTATTTCGGTGTCTTTAATCTGTTTAAATGTATACTTAACTGAGGAAATTAGTCTTCCTCAGTTAGTACTTCACAAGACTCCTGGATACTTCTTTTTGTTCAAAAAGGAGAAAAGTACATGGCCAGAGGGCCTTAAGACACAACAGTGGACAGAGCAGTCACCTCTGTCACTTCCTCTTTCTGTGACCATAGACAAGTTGCTTATTTTTCTAGACCACAGTTTCCTTGTGGTTCCATAGACATCATAATATTACCCAGTTCATACACATCCTGTGAGAATTAAATGGGATATTGAATGTAAAGCACAAGACACATAAGATATATTCAATAAATCTTAGTTATTACCATAACAAATAGATACAAAGCAATGTGTTAGGCAATATCATAAAAGTGTGAGCAAAGCACTGGAACAACACAGAGCCCATTCTGCATTCTGCATTCTTCCTCTCTTTGCATTGCTCCTGTAAGGCTTGTAAAGCCACTTTCCACATCATAAATATATGGAGTTTCATGTGCACACTAATCAACCTAGTCCAGAAATATTGCCTTGAGTCATGTAAAAGCCTGTGATGGGAAAGCTTTAGCCCAGTGAACAGGTTGAATGCTTACTGACAAAGACATTAACTGAGTGATATTAAGGAGTCAGAAGCATCCTTGAGATGTTGTTGTGTCTCAGTTAAAAGCTTTGAAAGTTGATAAACTTGAATTCCATCTCTGCCATATGTTAACCATAGGATTTTAGACAACTTACATAAGGTCATCGAGCCTTACTTTCTGTATTTATGAACATGAATGATAATTATCTTAAATCATTATGAAGCTAAATAAGATAATGCTACAAAATATTTAGGGTAGGCCCTGTCTAAGCCAGCCTATTTGTGGTGCTTGTAGTGATTATGGTGTCCTGAGGTCATTGATTGGGTCACAGAAGGTAGAACACTATTATTAGCAAGACAGTATTAAGTTAGTAGGCTGGATTGGAAAACGAAATTCAGAAAATGGCAGATCCAGAGGCACAGCCCATTGTCTGAGGGCTGCAGATAAAATCGAGGATATTCAGTCTCAGGTGTCTAGGGAATCCTTTGGCTACAGTGTATCAGGGAAAATTGTGAAAGACTTTGAAAAGGAAAGAATATATCAGTTGTTTTCATATCTACTTCAACTAGTGGGTTATTCCTGCTTTTCATTGTCTTTGAGCTATTATATAACTGTACGTTTTAGAAAACTGGTGATAATACAAACGATTCTTGTCCAGAAAAATGTGTGCTGGTGAAATGCAATTGATTCTATCCCTTTGGATAGAGTCACTGGCATGATTGTAAATTCATTTTAAATATGCTTGCTTATTCTCTATGTATGTATGGTTCTTGAAATTCTCCTTTGAACTGATTGTAACATCTTATTGGTTCCCTCATTGATTAATAGGTTAACTAAAATGCTTGACATATGTTCACTTTGTATTTATATGAGAGTAATGATTTTATCTTTTTTATAAGAGATTTATCCTTACAACAGGGGTCTCTCAATAGCACAGGAAACATCAAACTTTTTTTTCTGATTTGGCAGCTAAACTCACTTCTCCTGAGTAACCTCTTTAAATTTATAGGGACATTGCTAGTCTCTGATCTTGCTGCCTCATTGCGAGCATCTTTTGCCAGGAGCATCTGGAAGCTTCACAAGGGAACTGAATACTCAGGGATTGAAATCTTAGTCCCCTGCTGCTACCTCATCTCTATTAACACTCCCTAAGGGAAGGCCCTGCTAACAGAACCCCAATTTGTTTCCACAGTAATTCTTGAAGATGGTCACCTTGGTTAAAGCTATAGCTAAACTATTTTGATTAAATCATTTTACAGTTTAGCAACTGTATTTCATTCTAAAAAGCATTGTAATGAGCCTCCAGTAATTTTGAAGAGCAAACCACATCCTCTTCAAAATTATTTTTGATGGACAATTAATAAATTAATCTTAGACATGAGTAAATGAACTATCATGCTATCATAGGTATTCAAAAGACTGATGTAGCATTCAAAACAATTTCTATTGGTGAAAGATAACAGGTAAGGATGATCACACACACAAAAAAAATTTTAATTTTATTTAAAAACTTGTTCAGGGGTACAAGTGCAGGTTTGTGACTTATGCAAACTGTGTCATGGGGGTTTGTTGTACAGATTATATCATCATCAGGTATTAAGCCTAGTACTCATTAGTTATTTATCTTGATCCTCTCTCTCCTCCCACCCTTTGCCCTCTAGAAGGCCCAAGGGTGTGTTGTTTCCCTCTATGTGTCCCTGTGTTCTCATCGTTTAGCTCCCGCTTATAAGTGAAAACATGCAGTGTTTGGTTTCCCATTTCTGTTAGCCTGCTAAAGATAATGGCCTCATGTGGCTGCAAACATATGATCTCATTCTTTTTTATGGCTGCATCATAGTATTCTATGGTGTGTATGTACCACATTTTCTTTATCCAGTGTATCATTGATGGGCATTTAGGTTTTTTCCATGTCTTTGCTATTGTGAATAGTGCTAGAATAACATACACGTACATGTGTCTTTATAACAGAATGATTTTTATTCCTTTAGGTATACACAGAGTAATAGAATTGCTGGGTCACATGGTATTTCCAGTTCTAGATATTTGATAAATCATCCCACTGTCTTCTACAATGGCTGAACTAATTTATACTCCCAACAGTGTAGAAGTGTTCTTTTTTCTAAACAGCCTTGCCAGCATCTTTTGTTTTTTGACTTTTTAGTAATAGCCATTCTGACTAGTGTTGGGGATATCTCACTGTGGTTTTGATTTGCATTCCTCTAATAATCAGTGATGTTGAGGTTTTTTTCATATGATTGTTGGCCATCTGAATGTCTTCTTTTGAGAAGTCTGTTTATGTCCTTAGCCTACTTTTTTATCAGATTGTTTTATTCTTGTAAATTTAAGTTCCTTATAGATGCTGAATATTAGACCTTTGTTGGATGCATAGTTTGCAAAAATTTTCTCCCATTGTGTAGGTTGTCTGTTTACTCTGTTGATAGTTTCTATTACTGTGCAGAGGCTCCTCAGTTTAATTAGATCCCATTTATCAACTTTTGATTTTGTTGTGATTGCCTTTGGCATCTTCATCATGAAATCCTTACCTGTTCCTATGTCCCGGATGGCACTGCCTATGTTGTCTTCTAGGATTTTTATAGTTTGGCGTTTTACATTTACGTCTTCAATTCACCTTGGGTTAACTTCTGTATGTGGTGTCAGTAAGGGGTCCAGTATCAATCTTCTGCACACAGCTAGCCAATATTCCCAGCACCATTTATTGAACAGGGAATTGTTTCCCCATTCCTTGTTTTCGTCAGGTTTGTCTAAGATCATACGGAAGTAAAGGTGTGGTCTTATTTCTGGGCTCTTTATTCTGTTCCATTGATCTATGTGTCTGTTTTCATACCAATACCACACTGCTTTGCTTGCTGTAGCCCTGTAGCATAGTTTGAAGTGGGGTAGCATAATGCCTCTAGCTTTAATCTTTTTGGTTAAAATTGCCTTGGCTATTCAGGGGTATTTTGTGGTTCCATATGAATTTTAAAATAGTTTTCTCTAGTTCTGTGAATAATGTCAGTGGTGATTTAATCGGAATCACTATCAATCTATAAATTGCTTTGGGCAGTATGGCTATTTTGATGACATGGATCTTTCATATCCATTCTAAACACCCATGGAATTCTTGCCATTTGTTTGTGTCATCTTCTATTTATTTGGCAGTGGTTTATAGTTCTCCTTGTAGAGTTCTTTCACCTCCTAGTTAGCTGTATTTCTGGGTGTGTGTGTGTGTGTGTGTGTGTGTGTGTGTGTGGCAATTGTGAATGCAAGTTTGTTCCTGATTTGGCTCTCAGCTTGACTGCTGCTGGTGTATAGGAATGCTAGCAATTTTTACACATTGATTTTGTATCCTGAGACTTTGCTGAAGTTGTTTATTGCCTTAAGAAGCTTTTGGGCTGAGATAATGGGTTTTTCTAGATATAAAATCATGTCATCTGTAAACAGGGATAATTTGACTTCTTCTCTTCCTATTTGGATGCTCTCTTTCCCTTGCCTGATTGCCCTGGCCAGAACTTCCAGTACGATTTCAATTGGGATTAGTGAGAGAACAACTTTGTCTTGTGCCAGTTTTCAAGGGAAATGTTTCCAACTTTTGCCTGTTCAACGTGATATTGGCTGTGGGATTGTCATAGATGGCTCTTATTATTCTGAGGTATGTTCTTTAATAGCTAGTTTGTTGAGAGTTTTTAACATAAATGGATGTTGAATTTTATCAAAAGCCTTTTCTGCATCTATTGAGATTAATCATATAGTTTTTGTCTTTATTCCTTTAATACGTGATGAATCACATCTATTGATTGTATGTCAAACCAAGCTTGCATCCTGGAGATGAAGCCTGCTTAATCATGATGGATAAGCTTTCTAATGTACTGCTGGATTCAGTTTGCCAGTATTTTACTGAGGGTTTTTGCATCAATGTTCATCAAGGATATGGGGCTGAAATTTTCTTTTTGTTATTGTTGTATCTCTGCCAGGTTTTGGTGTCAGGCTGGTGCTGGCCTCATACAATGAGTTAGGGAGGAGTTCCTTCTTTTTAAGTTTTTGGAATAGTTTCAGTAGAAACGGTACCAGCTCTTCTTTATACATCTGGTAGAATTCAGCTGTGGATTCATCTGGTCCTGAGCTTTTTTTGGTTGGTAGGCTATTTATTATTGCCTCAATTTCAGAACTTGTTATTCGTATGTTCAGGGATTCAATTTCTTCCTGGTTCAGTCTTGGGAGAGTTATATGTCCTGGAATTTGTCCATTTCTTCTAGATCTTCTAGTTTATCTGCATAGAGCTATTCATAATATTCTCTAGTGGTTGTTTATATTTCTTTGGGGTCAATGATAATATTCCCCTTGTCATTTCTGATTTTGTTTATTTTAATCTATCTACTTTATCAATTTTTTCAAAAAAACAACTCCTGGATTCATTGACCTTTTGAATGTTTTTTTGTGTCTCTACCACTTCAGTTCAGCTTCAGCTCTGATTTTAGTTATTTATTGTCTTCTGCTATCTTATGGTTTGCTTCTTCTTGGTTCTCTAGTTCTTTTAGGTTGTTCACTTGAGATCTTTCAACTTTTTGATGTGGAAACTATAAATTTCCCTCTTAAAACTGCCTTATCTGTGTCCCAGAGATGCTTGTACATTGTGTCTTTGTTCTCATTAGTTTCAAAGAACTTATTGATTTCTGCCTTAATTTCATTATTTACCCAAAAGTCATTCAGGAATGAGTTGTTCAATTTCCATGTAGTTGTATGGTTTTGAGTCAATTTCTTAGTCTTGATTTCAAATTTGATTGTGCTGAGGTCCAAGAGACTGTTAGGATTTCAGTTCCTTTGTATTTTCTGAGGAGTGTTTTACTTCCAATTATGTAATCAATTCCCATGTGACAATGAGAAGAATGCACATTCTGTTGTTTTTCAGAGAAGAGTTCTGTAGACATCTATGAGGTCTACTTGATCCAGTGTTGAGTTCAGGATCTGATATTTTTGTTAATTCTGTCTCGATGATCAATCTAATACTGTCAGTTGGGTGTCAAAGTCTCCCACTATTATTGGGTTGGAGTCTAAGTCTGGGTGCTCCTGTATTGGGTACATATATACTTAGGAGAGTAAGATCTTATTTAATTGATCCCTTTACCATTGTGTAATGCCCTTCTTTATCTTCTATAATATTTGTTGTCTGTTACAATTAGAGTTTTATGACCTTTAAAGTCTATTTTGTCAGAAACTAGGATTGCAACCCTTGCTTTTTCTTTTTTCCATTTGCTTGGTAGATTTTCCTCCATCCCTTTATTTTGAGCCTATGTGTTTCACTGCATGTGAGATGGGTTTCTTGAAGACAGCATGCCAATGGGTCTTGCTTCTTTATTCAGCTTGTCATTCTTTGTCTTTTAATTGGAGCATTTAGCCCATTTACATTTAAGACTGCTATTGATATGTGTAGATTTGATCCTGTGTCAATGTTAGCTGGTTATTTTGCAGACTTGTTTATGTAATTGCTTTTTATAAATTTTTTTTTTAATTTTTTTTTAAAGATGGAGTTTCACCATGTTGGTCAGGCTGGTCTTGAACTCCCGACCTCAGGTGATCTGCCCACCTTGGCCTCCAAAGTGCTTGGATTACAGGCGTGAGCCACCGCACCCAGCCTGTGATTGCTTTATAGTGTCATTGCTCTGTGTACTTCAGTGTGTTTTTGTAGTGGTTGGTAACAGTCTTTTTTTTTTTTTTTTTTTTTCATATTTAACACTTTCATCAGGAGCTCTCGTAGGGCAGATCTCATGGTAGCAATTCCCTCATCATGTACTTGTCTGAAAATGATTTTATTTCTCCTCCACTTATGAAGCTTAGTTGGATGAGATATAAAATTCTGGACTGGAATTACTTTTCTTTAAGAAAGTTGAATATTGGCCCCCACTCTCTTCTGGCTTATAAAGTTTCAGCTGAGAGGTCCACTGTTTGTCTGATGGGCTTCCCTTTGTTGGTGACCTGGCCTTTCTCTCTAGCTTTCTTTAACATTTTTTTTTCCTTTCATTTCCACCTTGGAGAATCTGATGATTATGTGTCTTTGGGCTGATATTCTCATGGAGAATTTTACTGGAGTTCTTTGTACTTCCTGAATTTGATTATTGGCCTCAATAGATAGGTTGGTGAAGTTCTCATGGATGATATCCTGAAACATATTTTTCAAATTGGTTTATTCCGCCCATCTCTTTAAAGTACACAAATCAATCATATATTTGGTCACTTTACATAATTCCATACCTCTTAGAGGTTTTGTTCATTCTGTTTTATTCTTTTTTCTATACTCTTATATGCTTGCCTTATTTCAGGAAGGCAGTCTTCAAGCTCTGAGATTCTTTCCTCTGCTTGTTCTATTCTGCTCTTAATACTTGTGCTTGCATTGTGATATTTTTGTACTGTGTTCTCAGTTATGTTCTTCTCTATACTGGCTATTTTGTCTGTCAGCTCTTGCAATATTTTATCATGATTTTTAGCTTCCTTGCATTGGGTTACAATGCACTCCTTTAACTCAGTGAACTTTGCCCCTATCCATATGCTAAATTCTACTTCTGCCATTTCAGCCATCTCAGCCTCAGCCTGGTTCCAAACCTTGCTGAAGAGGTGATTCAGTCATGGCTGGAGACCCTGAATGGGAGGTCTTGTCCAGGCAATAAGAATGAGATCAGAAACTCACTTTAAAATGTAGCCTGGCCACATTTTTGTACAGCAGCTGTGCTGTGCTGAGGGTCCACTTTAGCCCCTGGTTACCTCAGACACTGCAGCTTGAAGGCTGGAATGGCTAAGTCACCCAAACAGCAAAGATGGGAGGCCTTCCTGTCCATGCAGTAGCTCTGTCCACTGAGGCCTGAAATCTCTGTCAGCTGGTACTGGTTAGGGTAGTCAGAGACCCTGGTTGGAATGCTTCACCCAATGATGAGGAGCAGGGTCGGGAACCTGCTTAAAAAAGCAATCTGACCCCATTTTCATGGGGCTGCTGCCCTGAGCTGGGGTATCACTTCCACCTTCTGTTGGCTTACACTCTCTCCGCAGTCCAAAAGCAGGCACTGTTAAGATACCCAAGCAGCAACGATGGTGGCCTACCGCTTCCTCTAGGATTTCCATCCCAGGGAGCTCACAAATTCCTGTAGGCCAGAGAACACCAGTGGGAGTGGCTGGAGGCCCCAGTTGGGAGGTTCTACTCAGTGAGGAGGAACAGGTTCAGGAAGCTGCTTAAAGAAGAGTGTGCCATGCTTTCATAGAGCAGCTGTGCTGTGCTGGGGTACTATTTCGACCACCAGTCGGCTTGAGCTCTCCAGAGCCTGGAGGCTGGAACAGCTAAGCTGCCCAAACAGCCAAGATAGTGGCTCACCCCTCCCTCTGGGAGCTCTGTCCCCAGGACCTTTCAAATCTCTGTTGGCCAGAGAATACCAGCAGGGTGGCTTGAGTCCACATCCAGTGAGGGGAAATAGAATCAGGGACCAGCTTAAAGAAGCAGTCTGGCCAAGCTTTTGTAGAGTAACTGTGTGCTGGGGTATTGCTTCTGCCCTCTTAGGCTTGGGATCTCTAAAGCCCTCAAGCAAGAACAACTAAATTACCAAAACAGCCAAGCTGGCAGCCCACCCCTCCCTCTGGGAGCTCTGTCCCTGGAAATTTTTATATTTCTGTTGGCTAGAGAACAGCTCCATCAGGGGTATCTGGAGGACTTGGTTGTGAGGTCTCTCCCAGTGAGGAGGAACAGATTGAGAACCAGTTTAAAGAAGCAGCCTGGCCACGTTTTTGTGAAGCAGCTGTGCTGTGCTAGGAGATCCCTTCCACTCTGGTTAAACTCTTCAAAGCCTGCAAGCTGGAAGGGTTAAGTTGCCCAAACAGCAAATATGGTGGCCCACCCCTCCTGCCCAGGAGTTTCATCCCAGGGAGGCACAATACTACTACCAGTGGTTGGCAGGAATTCCAAGCCACTGGGTCTTATCCTGTGAGGCATCATGGAAGTGGGGCCTGCAGACCATTGCTGCTCAGTCCCCTGGATTCAGTCTCCTTCCTAGGGATATGTATGGGGGTCTAACTTCCCACTTTCCTGGAGTTGCAGTTCCTTTTGCCTGGACACCCAGAAAGCCAGAGTTTCTGAAGCTCCCAGGTCTCTGTGTGTGCCTGAGAGGCTGCACTGCTAACACACCACATAGCAATGTGCGTCAGGCTGAAGACTCTGGTGGAATGGATTCATGAGGATATCTTCTGACCCACAGGTTGCAAAGATCTGTGGGAGAAGCGTGGTTTCCCAGGGTTACACATTCACTGACTGCTTGCCTGAGTGGGGAAGGTTCCCTTGGCTCTGTGTCACTCCCGGCTGGGCCATTGTCCTGACTTGCTTTTCTTGGTTTTTCATGGGTTATTTCCTTGATTAGTCCCAATGCAAGTACCTGGATGTTTCTGTTGCAGTTACTATATTTACTTGCCCTTCTGTCCCTCTCCCTGAGAGCCGCACATCTAAGCTGCTTCTAGTTGGCCATCTTGGCCACTCCCCACAAAATACTTTTTAAGAGCAAATAGAAAATATAAATAAAAAACAATGTGAGGTCAACAAACATATGAAAAAATGCTTATCATCACTGGTCATTAGAGAAATGCAAATCAAAACCACATGGAGATACCATCTTATGCCAGTTAGAATGGTGATCATTAAAAAATATGGAGACAACAGATGCTAGAGAGGATGTGGAGAAATAGGAACACTTTTACACTGTTGGTGGGAGTGTAAATTAGTTCAACCATTGTGGAAGACAGTGCGGTGATTCCTCAAGGACCTAGAAATAGAAATTCCATTTGATCCAGCAATCCCATTACTGGGTATATATCTAAAGGATTATAAATCATCCTATTATAAAGACATATGCACACATATGTTCATTGCAGCACTGTTTACAATAGCAAAGACCTGGAACCAACCCAAATGCCCATCGATGATAGACTGGACAGGGAAAATGTGGCACATATACCCTATGGAATACCAGGTAGCCATAGAAAACAATGAGTTCGTGTCCTTTGTAGGGATATGGATGAACCTGGAA
Organism: Plecturocebus donacophilus; assembly: GCA_004027715.1. Lineage (NCBI taxonomy): Eukaryota > Metazoa > Chordata > Mammalia > Primates > Pitheciidae > Plecturocebus > Plecturocebus donacophilus. Next base: position 15,358 of record PVKP010038181.1, read on the forward strand.
ACCATCATTCTCAGCAAACTGACACAAGAACAGAAAATCAAACACCACATATTCTTACTCATAGGTGGGTGTTGAACAATGAGAACACATGGACACAGGGAGGGGAGCATCACATACTGAGGTCTGTTGGGGGAGGGACAGTGGGGGCTAGGGAGTTGGGGAGGGATAACATTGGGAGTAATGCCAGATATAGGTGATGTGGATGGAGGCAGCAAACCACATTGCCATGTATGTACCTATGCAACAATGCTGCACGTTCTTCACATGTACCCCAGAACCTAAAGTGCAATTTTATATATATATATATATGCAATGTGTTGTTGAGTTGGTATGCCAATATATACATTTCACAAGCAGTGTCCTATTAATGATAAAAATACTGGTGAATCACCTTCTAAATCCATGAGCTATATTTTAAGAATCCTTAAACTTAACACACATTTGGAGTCAGCTATTGTCTGACTTAAGGACTGCTTACTCTATCACAAGAAATAGGCTATGGGATGCTGCCTCACACAGGAAAGGAAAGATTGACTCTGCCTGACATGTTTTGGCTCTTTGTCCCCACCCAAATCTCATGTCAAATTTTAATCCCCATGTGTCGGGGGAGGGGTCTAGTGGGAGGTGATTGGATCATGGGGGTGGTCTTCCCTCTTGCTGTTCTCATGACAGTGAATGAGTTCTCATGAGATCTGGTTGTTTACAAGTGTGTAACACTTTCCACTTTGCTTTCTCCCTCTCCAGCTCTTCCATGTGAATATGTACTTACTTCTCCCTTGCCCTTCTGCCATGCCTGTAAGTTTCCCTAGATCCCATGGCCAGGCTTCCTGTGCAGCCTGTGGGACTGTGAATCAATTAAACCTTTTTTCTTCATAAAATACACAGTCTTAGGTAGTTCTCTATAGCAGTGTAAGAATGAAATAATACGCTGCCTCTTAGTCTTTGGCCTGCTTTTTTTCTTGACAGGAAAACAAAAACAAACAAAAATTACTGGCCATGACACTTAATGAGAACTACACATTCTTAATCATTCTCATAACAGGATTTTGTATTTAGACCCCATCATATAGTCAAGCTAAGCTGAAGCTATTCTAAGTTTGAGGAAGTCAGCCAAATGGTTATGCCCTGGTGGTCATGTGAGAGCCAGAGTTGAACTGAGGAGAGACTGTAGAACATTCAGAACATCAGCAGCTAAGAAGACCATAAAGCAAAATTATAGTCCTTTGCATTTTTTTCTAGTTTTGATTCATTGTCTTTGGGACATGATGTCTATCTTTGTGTTTTACAGTTCACTTACATTGTCCCAGTAGCCCCAGGGCTGATTTCAGGCAACTCTAGTGGCTAGCAATTTCTTTCTTTCACCTTTGACCTATTTTTCTCCTTCTTCCTGTTAAATAGTGAAAAATATGATCTACCTATTATGAGGTGATGCTAAGTCTCCTTGCCCATAGCTCTAATTCATTTCATTGGAAATGATTTCTTTTATCTGACAAGTGTTCTGGACTATGAAATAAGTGCATACTAGTATATTTGCTAATTTTCATGCTAATTTTTCTGCATTAGGACTCTTCCATAAATGGTCAAGTCCTGATAAATTGGGGGTATTTGAACTTATCTCTGCAAAATTTGCTTTACAATTTACTGACAAGTGGCATCTCTACTATTTAATATCTTAATTTTAATATCCAAGACTCTACTTGCCCTTTGATCTTATTCAGTTTTCAGTCCAGATGAAATGCCCTCTGAAATTCAAATGCTTTGCTATGGTTTTTTATTAGAGTCATTTTGCTGGTTGAGGCTTTGAATTGCTTATGGCCAATGCTCTTTTTTCTTAGCATTGAGTCAGTTAATAGAACTGGTCAAGATTTTGACCTTTGCTATGGTTCTTCATTCTCTGAAACCATTTCCCGTATTAGATATATCCCTATTCAATTATATGATAGAAACAAACTGCCAAATTGAATAGACTGCTTAAAAAAATATATCATCAAAATAGTGGCTCACTGTGGGACTCTGAAAACAATAATCAGAACTAAACTTAAGGAGTAGAATATTTATCAAGAGAAAGAATACACTATATTGTGGAAGATCATTCATTATCCTCCTGGACATGCCATCACTAGAGCTAAGATGAAGAGTCAGAGAACTTGAGAAAGGTGGGGATCTGGGGCAGGGATCTTTCTGTGAATGATGAGTGAAGAAGGAAGGACCAAACACATAAATGATGAGTGAAGGAGGAAAGGTTTAATGAGTTTTTATTTCACCATTATTCTAGTCATTAAAACTCCTTTCTAGACCTACCAACAGGTCTGCTATGAATGGACAATGAGAGTGGAAGTAGTTTCCTAAAAGTGATGGACTGGGGAGAAGAGAGGCATATAGGAAAGGGAGAGCCCATATGGCAGAACTGAAGGAAAGAGGTTTCAAGCTGTGCCGAGGTCTCTCCTATATTAGAAATGTATTTCAATGGAGAGATCTAAAAATAATCTTAATTTTTTATGACATACTATTTTGAATTATCCATTAGTGCCTTTCAAATAATAAAAGACTGATTAGAAAATTCGAGATAGGGGTTTTTTTAAATATTTAAATGCATCGAATGGCAGGATTTATATAAACCTAGCTTCTTACATTGCAGAATACAACTTAATTGACAATTTGTTGTTTAAAATGTGTGACTAAGTAAATACCACATGTGAAGTTTTCTTTTTTAATAAAATTATTTAACGTGTTAGAATAGTTTTTTTTTTTTTCTTTTTAAACTCACCTTTTAATATAGCTGGCTTCTAGTAGATCTTGCAAACCATGAAAAAGCTGACCTCACACTGTCTTGGAACAGAAGGAAGCACAGAGGCTTTGAGTGCTGGCCTTCAACATTAGTGAGGGATGTCAATTTGAGCAGAGAGAGAGTGGTACATCTGAAATCCTGCTCACAACTCTGCTATGGGCAAGAATGAAGGTGACATGGAAAATGCTCATGTCAGTCACACATTTTAAAGTTCTACTGAATGTTCTATTAAAAAGGAAAAAGAGTTTATTTTTCAACACTTAAACTGTCAGATTTTGCAGTATATTTTATTGAGGACGTTAGCATCTAACAAAAAGTATACTTTTCAGTTATCTATGAAAAATAAAATGTAACAATTTCCTTCAGAAAAAGTGTATTTAACCCAATTTATGAGCATTTTCCACACCTAGTTATCTGAGATGTAGGGATTATTTCTAAAAATAATAACTCTAATTTTTATTATGGCAGCGCCAGCCCTTATGTCTAAATTCTAAATAAGTTGCATATCAATTATTTTTTAACTATAAATTAAAACTTGAGGGGATCCCAAGATGGCCAAATAAGAGGCAGCTCTGGAAAGCAGATCCCAGGGAGAGAGATGCAGAAGATGAGTGGTCTCCACAATTCCAAATGAGATATCAGGTTTATTTTGTGAGTCTGGCCTGATAGTGGATATAAACCAAATAGTGCAAGCTGTGGCAAGGTGGGGCACTGCCCCACCCAGGAGGAGTGTGCAACTGACCAGAGGACCAGGGGATCTCCCCCTCTGGGACATTGGTTCAGATACAGTGCTCTACTCAAGACCTCTACAAGCCACAGAACGGGAGATTTTTGCCGATCTGAAAAGCCTTAGCAAGCTGCCTGAACAGGGCAGAACAGCGACTTCAGCCCTGGGGCTGTCAGCATAGATCTAGACGGAAGCACTGGCTGATGCCAAGAAAGCCAAAAAGCCAGTGGGACAGAGCTACCTGCCCCCCTGTTAAGAAGGGGAGTGGAATGCAGGGAAACAGCCCAAATGGCAGGAGGGGTCCCCTGCCACTGCATAAAGCACCGCAGGCCAAAAAACTCTCACTCCAGAGTTAGGCACCCAGAACATCAGTTAGATAGTGACCAGGAATGCTCCAGCTGGGCCAGTGGAAGGAAAGCTGCCATTACAGAAACTGGCCTAATTTTCCTGAGTAAATAAAAGATGCAGCAGCTCCACTGAATCTGTGGCAGCCCAGTAGCACCTCTGCAGGCAGACAAAGGAAAGGCTGCCTCCCCAATCAGCTACCTGAGATCAAAACTATATAAATCCGATGAGATGGGGAGAAACCAGCATGAGAAGAATGAAACCATCACTAACCAGAATGTCCCTCCCCCATCGTGAGTTCATGACTCCTCACCAGCAAGGGAGCAAAGCAGGATGGAGAATGAGTCTGATGAATTAACAGAAGCAGGCTTCAGAAGGTGGGTAATAACAAACTTCTCTGAGTTAAAGGAACATGTTCTATCCCAAAGCAAAGAAACTAAAAACCTTGAAAAAAAGGTTAGACAAAATGCTAAATAGAATAACCAGCTTAGCAAAGAATATAAATGACTTGATGGAGCTGAAAAACACAGCACAAGAACTTCATGAAGAGGCAGCCGCTGCTGTCGCCGCGCAGAGCCGGAGCAGGAGCCACGGCTGAGAAGAGGGAGGAGGAGGTGGAGGAGGTGCTGGACTAGGGGGCTGCTGCAGGTGATCCCCAGGAAACAGGGCCTGGAGTGGACCTCAGCAGTCCTACAGCAGAGAGGCCAGACTGTTAGAAGGAAAACTAAGAAACAGAAATAACTTCATCACCAACAAACTAGACGTCCACTCAGAGACCCAATCTGAAAGTCAGCAACTACAGAGACGACAGGAGGATAAATACACAAAGATGGGAAGAAACCAGCGCAAAAAGGATGAAAACACCCAAAACCAGAACACTTCTCCTCCAACAAGGGATCACAACTCCTCCCCAGCAAGGGAACAAGGCTGGATGGAGACGGAGTGTGATGAAATGACTGAATCAGGCTTCAGAAGGTGGGTAATAAGAAACTTCTGTGATTTAAAAGAACATGTCATAACCCAATGCAAAGAAACTAAGAACCTTGAGAAAAGATTTGACAAAATGCTAACGAGAATGGACAACTTAGAGAGGACTATAAGTGAATTGATGGAGCTGAAAAACACAACACGAGAAATTCGCGAAGCATGCGCAAGTTTCAACAGCCGAATTGACCGAGTAGAAGAAAGGATATCAGAGGTCGAAGACCAAATCAATGAAATAAAGCGAGAATGCAAGATTAGAGAAAAAAGGGTAAAGGGGAATGAACAAAGTCTCCAAGAAATATGGGACTATGTGAAAAGACCTAATCTACGTTTGATAGGTGTACCCGAATGTGACGAAGAGAATGAATCCAAGCTGGAAAATACTCTTCAGGATATCATCCAGGAAAACTTCCCCAACCTTGCAAGGCAGACCAATATTCAAGTTCAGGAAATACAGAGAAAACCACAAAGATATTTCTCAAGAAGAGCAACCCCAAGGCACATAATCATCAGATTCACCAGGGTTGAAATGAAGGAGAAAATGCTAAGGGCAGCCAGAGAGAAGGGTCGGGTTACCCACAAAGGGAAGCCCATCAGACTCACAGCAGACCTCTCAGCAGAAACCCTACAAGCCAGAAGAGTGGGGGCCAACATTCAACATCCTTAAAGAAAAGAACTTTCAATCCAGAATTTCATATCCAGCCAAACTGAGCTTCATAAGTGAAGGAAAAATAAAATCCTTTGTGAACCAGCAAGTACTCAGAGATTTCATCACTACCAGGCCTGCTTTACAAGAGCTCCTGAAAGAGACACTACACATAGAAAGGAACAACCAGTACCAGCCACTCCAAAAACATAACAAATGGTAAAGAGCATCAACACA
>PVKP010038182.1:0-21081 GCA_004027715.1 Plecturocebus donacophilus
TTCATGCCAACAACCTGCAGTCAGGGTGTAAGTTTCTCCACCATAAATCTCTCAGACTTTCCAGCCTGCCTCTGAATCTCTGGCAATTGCAAGTGATGGTGGCTGACTTCCTTACTGTAGCAAGCTCGAAATAAGCACCTTTTGCTTATTCTCATTTGGGTTGTCGTCATTCACTTTCACAATTTTTCTGGAGGTCCCAGCGAGACCTGGTCTGTGTTGCCCATTGCCATGGACTCCAGCCGTCAAGCAGGGGCCGTCTCCACAAAGGCTCTGTGTGCCCTGTGGCAGGTCAGCTCCTGCGCTGAACTCTGTTCTCTTTGCATTGAGCTCTTTGACTTTTATTCTCAGTTTGGGCCTGGGTTTTGTATTGATTCCCATCTGCTTAGCATCCTTAAGAAAACCAGGCCTTTTTTTGCCTGTTTGTTTCTTTTCGTTCTTTTGTGGTACCGCTTTGTGTCATATGGAGAAGTGCTGTTTTCATAAAGAAGCAGCCCATAGGCATAGGCCCAGAAGCCTGTTCTTCAAGACAGCCTCACAGTGCATTGAGTTTGGGGTTCTCACTGGACCTCTGTCCATGTGTACAAACTTTGCTCTGGGTCATCCATAAAACTAAATGAAGTTCTTCTCTCTTGATTTTTGTTCTTGTTCTTTGTACTTGGCAGTGATCCAGACAGAAGATTACAGTTTCTACTTAGGGCAGAGTAATGACTGTGACTTTAGGTTTTCTTTATTCTTGTTAGGTGGTAATCCACATAGCTGGGTGAAAAATTCTCTTTTGTAGTTTGGAGGCTCAAATCATGTGGCCACTGAAAAGATAAAGACACGCCTAGGACGAGATATGGGGAAGGGGCCTGAAGCTTCCATGCCTTCCCGGGATATCCCACCCTCCAAGAAGCTCCATGTGTTCAAGTGTACAGATGCTCCCAGGTAACATTTCAAAGACAGGAAAATAATGACTTCTTGTTTTCTCTTTGATCAAGGCAAGCTTTGCATCTTTTTCCTCAGGTGGATGTAATGCATAATGAAGAAACTTTTCACTCAAACCTGCCTTACCTTCTATATGCATCCTGAAAGACAAAAATAACCAAACTGCCAAAATGCCTTAGATTTTATGGTTTAAACACCTGAGAGAGTAGAGCATCAGATGGTGGCAAAGTCATTCAGCTCCAGTGCGTGCTTTTTATGTGCCAGTCATGCTATGGTTTTTACACATACATTCCATTTATTTCTCAGAATATTCTCCTGGGGTAGGTATATATATCCAAAATGTTTGTCCTACACATGACTAAATACAGGTACAGAGAACAACAGCATCAGTGACCTGTCTAGAGTCACAGTCATGCGACAAATGAGGGAATCACCACAGGTAACCACTGATGCTACAAATAGGATTTGCTCTCTTCACTGTGGTTTGTTCTATGCGTGAGCTTAGCAAGATTCATATGGCTAAAGACCTGCCATTCAAGTAATCCCAAGGCAGAGTCCCTGGAACAGCCACCTCTAACATTCCTGTCTCCCTTTCTCATCATACTACACATCTCAGGCTCATTTTTGTGCCCAATATTAGAAGTTCTAAAAAAATTAAAATAATAAATAAATAGGAAATAAGGCGTATCTCTAAAAGCTGTCTATAAAGATATATACTTTTAAGCAAGCTAGTAATTAAAAAAAAAAAAAAAAAAGGAAGAAGCAGCTCTCGCAGTGGTTTTCTAATCACCTGGGAAAGCGGTAGCATTCTTTGGCAGTCTTCCCCTTAGCTCCCTCCATCCAGCCCCTCAGAACAACTGATTTACTTTCTGGATTCGAACGGTCTGGATATTTCCTTTCCAGGCTCTAAACACATCCCCGAGCTGCAGGGCTGACGTCTGAGTGACAGTGAAACAGGGTATTCATTTGTAAACAACAACGACAGCCTGGAATGGCAGTATTTGAATTCTTGTGTGCTTGTTTCTTCACAGGATTGAAAAAGGGTAAGGCTAAAGTCCCAAGCCCCGTGAAGCAATGGAGAAAGTGCAGTCCACATGGCGCCGTGAGGCTGAAGGGGCTCACGAAGTTCCCTTCACAGGCTGCCACCTCACCTGAAACCATCCTTTTCTGCTGCCATCCAAGGGACAAGATCTCCTGAGTTTGTCCGTGGCTCACTCCCCAGGAAAACCCTCAGGCCGTGACTAAGGGGCTCTGACCCGCACTGGGGAGTGTTTTTCTCAGTGACACCTCTAGAGGGCAGCACTCAGTGGAGCTCCACAGACGCCTCCCAGCATTTCCTCTCAGACACCGGGAGGACGGCCTGGTAACACTGGGGAATGCCGGGTGTGCTCCTAGAAGCCCCTGATTTTAATCACCTGTTTACTTGTCTCCATTCTTACAGATATGTCCGCTACAAGAGGGCAGGAACTGTCTTGTTCACTGTCTACCCTCAGAGCCTCACACAGAATCTGGCACCTAGTAGGTACACGACAAGATAATCAATCATTGAATTAACGTACTGAGCTTTAACAGGTGATTATCCATTTCCACTTTACATTCACTTTTTAATATTATGCCTTTTCGTCCTTTTATTGCATAAATTTCTAACATGTATATAAATAACACAAAAGTATAATGACCTTTCTTGTGTTCCTCACATAGAACCAATAATTACCAGTGTTGGTGAAGAGTGAAATGCTGTAAAATATTTGAAGAGATTTATTCTAAGCCAAATGTGAGTGACCAATGGCCCGTGAGACAGCCCTCAGGAGATTCTGAGGACGTGTTCTCAAGGTGGTTGGGTTAGAGCTGAATTTTAGGGAGACATGAGATATTAATCAAATACATACAGGTGTACATTGAAATATATATACACAGAAATGCATGACAACTGGAGGTGTGGGCTTCTAGGTTATGTGTAGATTTAAATATTTTCTGATTGGCAGTTGATTGAGAGTTATTATCTAAAGACCTGGGATCAATAGAAAAGAATATCTGGGTTAGGATAATAAGGGGGTGTGGAGACCAAAGTTTTATCACGCAGGTGAAGCATCCAGGTAGCAGGCTTCAGAGAATATAAATTGTATTACGTTGGTGCAAAAGTCACTGCGATTTTTGCCATTGAAAGTAATGTTTCTTATCGGGCTTAGAGTCTGTTCTATCAGTAATTCCAAAAGAGAGGAGGTCACGTTTAACTCCCCGCTTCCCATCATGGCCTAAATTGGTTTTTCAGGTTAACTTAGTCCATTCAGATGGTTGGGGCCAGGGAAGAGGCTTAGAATTTTCGTTGGCTTACACCAACTAAAGCCAATGTGTTTCCATCTGCATGCTCACTCACTTCCTCCTTATAATAATGTGAGGAAATACCAGATACTGTATACTTATTCTTAGTTACCCCAATGTGTTTCCCTAAAACAGAAGAATGATTTTAAATATAGCCATAGTACATTATCACACACAAAACATTAACAATAATTTTTTCATGACATCAAATATTCAATCAATATCCATGTTTCAAACTGTTACATAAATGCCATAAATTATTTTTTATAATTTGTTTAAATCCAAGTTGAGTGAAGATCCACACATTCTGATTAATTTCTTAAATGTATCTTAATGCTTACGAGAATATTTTAACAATTTACTAGATCAATTCGTCATCTCTTTCTAATAACTGGTAATTTTCATTTAAAGTACAACACTTGACAAGTCATTTAGTAAGGAACATCTTATAGTTTCTGAGGGAAAAGTGTCTGGTAAGGTCAATTTTAGATCCAACTTAAGATGACCTCTCAGAACCTGCTTGTACTCCAGTTGCAACCAGGAGTCACTGGATGGACTTCATTCTGCCCTATCCGTTGTGGTAGTAGAGCTTGGGTTTTCCACCATGATAGCCGACTCCTGGAGGTTTCTCTAAGCCTGAATGAATGAATGAAATGAATGAGTGTCATATCTCTAATTCTCCCAAGTCCCATGAAATGCCTATTATTATCTCCATTTTTTAGTTAATGAAATGGAACATTAGATAAGTGAAATGATATCCACAATCACACTCTAGGTTGTGATGAACATGAAAATCCACACCCAGGACTAAAATAAAGGCAGGCCTGGAACCCACCCAGGTGAAGGCCCTGGGAACCCAGTAAGTGGCCAAGAAACCAGGGGATGTCATGACAGGGACCCCAGGAAGGAGCAAAGGCACTCTTCAGCTCTTTGGCTATTAGGCTACCGATATGGTTTGGCTTTGTGTCCTATCCAAATTTCATCTTAAATTGAAGTCTTCACAATCCCCACGGTGGGAGGTGATTGGGTCATGGAGGCAGTTTCCCCCATACTGTTCTCCTGATAGTGAGGAGTTCTTACAAGATCTGTTGGTTTTATAAATGGCAGTTCCCCCTTCTCTCTATCTCTGTCTCTCCTGCTGCCTTGTGAAGAAGGTGCCTGCTTCCCCTTCACCTTCTGCCATGATTGTAAGTTTCCTGAAACCTTCCCAGCCATGCAGAACTGTGAGTCAATTAAACTTTTTTCCTCTATAAATTACTCAGGCTCAGGGAAGTTCTTTATAGCAGTATGAAAATGTACTAATATGGCAATATTGGATCAAAGGGAGAAATAGAACATCAGACTTGCTTAACTGTAGCTAGAAGATCCAAATTCTTTCAACAGACAGAGAATCACATTTCTTGATTCTCTTGGAATTCTCTCTTTCACCTCTTTAGGGTACAGTGTACCAGGACAGACCATAAATAATTGTATCCTGAGTTTGAATGGAAACACGCAGAACTCATTGAAAGCAGGAGTTCCACTGCCAGGACTAGGAACAGTTCATTTTCTCTCCAAACCCCTGGCTCTGTTATAAAATATTAAGGTTCTTCCTACAATACTTTGTGGTTGTTGAGGTTGATATATAGGTACAAAAATATACTTGCCTTTACCAACAGATGTATTTCTTAAAAAGTGTGTATGACTTCAATTTAGACATGAAAATCTCTTAAATATCTACATTTTAAAATGTGAAACTCAATAGTCTAACTTTTAGAATGTAAATCATTCTTTCAAGCATACTTAATCAACTCATCTACTTGTAATTAGAGACTTTGCACATTGCACTTTCCTCTCATTGGAAATGGAAATAGCATGATTCAGCAGAATAAAAGGGAGAGTGAAGTTCACACAGAAAGTGGGGTGTGCTTGTTTGTGCTTGTTTAATTGTTATGGACTAGAGTTCACGGAGTAACTCAAATCACATACTTGTACCCTTAGCCATGACTGGGGACCCTGTTTCAAAGGGAAATGAATTATTATATAACATTTTATCATAATGTTCTTGCTTATAAGGAATACATCACCTTCACAACATCAGATTTCCAAAGGCCAGGCCAAGACTGGGACAAAGTTAGCCATAGAGCTTTGCTGGGCTAACAGAATATGAGAACCAGAGAGGGTCAAAGATTTGCCGTGGGTCACACATACATGCTCCTCATTTATGGTCAATATCTAGGGAGTGTGTCTATCTTCTGCAACAACCTGCGAAATGACCCCTAACATCCTGATGGGCACACTGACGTTCAGAGAGCTGCAGCACCTGTCCCATGCCGCACACCTGGTGAATGTTGGGTCAGCCTGAACTCCTTCTGATCGCAGGTCCAGAGCTTTTCCACTCCACCCCATAAGCTGGCTCTGCCTCTGTCTGAGAAGTTGTTTCATATTTTTCCATTCAGAATCCATTAACCAGCTAAAGGTTTAAAGGAGAGGGTAAGAGGTGAACATCTGAATCTTGAGTCCCTTTCTGCTAGCAGCTTTTCAGGAGCTTGATTGGAAGAAAAAATTCATAAAAGTGTGCCTTTCTCTGATTTGACAACCTAAAAACCTGAGTGAGTTGAGGACTAGTATAAGTATATTTACCTCAGTTAGAAAATGAGCTTGTACTGAAAAGAAAATAACCTATATAATCCCAGTAGTAAATTAAAAGAGTTAGGTCTCTGGATGGTTCTACTTATACTGTTTCTTGTCAAAGAGAAGGGAGACTGAGATAAACACAATTCCTTCCATATGAGGTTCATAAACTCAGTAGGCTCTTTAAATTCTGAGCTCAATTCTCTCTTTTCAAAATAGCAATTGTTGGCCTGGTGTGGTGGCTCATGCCTGTAATCCCAGCACTATGGGAGGCCGAGGCAGGTGCATGAGTTGAGGTCAGGAGTTTGAGACCAGCCAGGCCAAAGTGGCAAAACTGCGTCTCTACTAAAAATACAAAAATTAGCTGGGCACAATGTGGCGACGCCCGTAGTCCTGGCCACTCAGGAGGCTGAGGCAGAATTGCTTAAACCCAGGAGATGGAGGTCACAGTGAACTGAGATCATGCCACTGTGCTCCATCTTGGTGACACAGTGAGACTCTGTCTAAAAAACAAAAAAAAAAAAAACAAAAAACAGAGATTGTTATACTTACTTTTGAGGGCTATTGAGAAAGTTAAATGAATTAATGGATATGGTTTGGCTCTGTGTCCCCACCCAAATCTCATTGCAAATTGTAATCTTCATAATCCCTAGATGTCGAGGAAGGGACCTGGAGGAGGTAGTTGGATCATGGAGGCAGTTTCCCCACGCTGCTGTCATGATAGTGAGTGCGTTCTCACAAGACCTGATGGTTTTCTAGGTGGTGGTTTCTCCTGCTCTCTCCCTTTCCTGCTGCATTGTGAAGGTCCTTGCTTCTCCTTTACGTTCCGTCATGATTGTTAAGTTTCCTGAGGCCTCCCCAGCCATGCAGAATTGTGAGTCAATTAAATTACTTTTCTTTATAAATTACCCAGTCTTGGATATTTCTTTATAGCAGTGTGAAAACAGACTAATAAAGTCATGTACATAAAATTCATAATAGGAACTGAGTAATGAGAGTGTCTTCCAGCCCCCACTTCTTAAGATGAGGATGAGTCTCTCTGAACACATTGGGTAGTACATGGATCTCTCTCTCTCTTAACCCATTAAGCTCTGGTAAAAATAAGATTTTATGGATATCCAGAATTTTTTTTTCAAATAAGTCATATAATGGGTATTTTCTATAAAGCTCCTGTACAGAGGTTAGTGATGTTCACTAATCCAGTCAACCTGAGTGATATGGTGTGGCTGTGTTTCTATCCAAATCTCATCTTGAATTGTAGGTCTCATAATTCCCATGTGTCATGGGAAGGACCCAGTGAGAGGTAATTGAATCATGGGGGTGGGTCTTTCCTGTGCTGTTCTTTTGGTAGTGAATAAGTCTCATGAGATCTCATGGTTTTATAAATGGAAGTTCCCCTGTACACACTCTCTTGCCTGCAGTCATATAAGAGGTTTCTTTGCTCTTCCTTTGTCTTCTGCAATGATTGTGAAGCCTCCTCAGCCATGCGAAACTATGAGTCCATTAAGCTCTTTTCCTTTGTAAGCTACCCAGTCTCAGGCATGTCTTTATTAGCAGCATGAGAACAGACGAATACCCTGGATTAACAGGAAGTTTTCGGTGAAGTTTTCGCTGACTCATCGTTAACACAGCTTGCTTAACTCCTAGACTGCAGCAGATCCTTGCTTCCTGGGTTGTTTTACAACCTGGAAAAAGAGATGATTTATATTCCAGAAAAAGGCTCCCATACCCCGCATCTGGTGGACCTCTCTCCTCAGCCCAGACCCAGCTACCGCTCACCCACTGCTCGGGGCAGTCTGAGCCTTTCCTGTTGCCAGGCCCCCTTTGCATGAACTCCGGCCTTGCAAGTGGGAGCCCTCCTGCCTCTCTCCAGCTATTCATAGCTCTTGGGCAGGATTTCACTCTTAACACTTGATGAAAACAGTCACTTCTCTATGCCATCCTGTTGCTTACCTGAAAATGCAAACATTTTGCTGATCCTTCTTCAATTCCTTGTTTCTGAAGTATTTGCCTCTTTTAAAAAGTTTTGTTCAAACTACCTAACATATTGAGCAGTTTCAATGTCTCAAACAATGATGGTGGCTTGTAGCAAAAAATATTTGGTCTGATTTGGTCCCTGTGCTAAAGGGTTTAAATCTAGTCAGAAAAACAGGCTTGTGGGGTCCAATGTGGTGTGGTGGCTCATGCCTCTAATCCCAGCATTTTCAGAGGCCAAGGCAGACGGATCACTTGAGCCCAGGAGTTTGAGACTAGCCTGGGCAACATGGTGAAACCCCATCTCTATCAAAAATGCACCCCCCCACAAAGATTCTGTCTCCAAAGAAAGAGAAAAGAAAAAAGAAAAAGAGCAGAATGTGTTCAGCAGTGACTTCACTTTAATGAGTTCCTAGAAATTCCAACCAAGGATCATGATTCTCTTAGCCAAGCAAATCAGAGCAAGGGGAGAAGGGTGCCAGGGTCAGACAAAGCTGAGGACCCTGTCTTTTCTGCCCAGGTGGGCTCCTTTTTTCCACAGTAGCATCTCAATCTGCAGGTTCAGTGGACTTTGTACCTCCCAAACGTCTGCTTTCCTTCAAAGTAGGATCACTCATCCTTATTTAAACATTGTTCTCTATAACCTCTTGCAACCATCATTTCAGTATCTTCTTACTTGGGTTATATTTCTTTCCTGTGAATTCTTTTACAGCTTGCATAACTCTCATATCTGGATCCAAAAAGAGGATCTCACTGAAACTCCTGGTCTTCCTTTTCTTTTTTTTTTTTGAGAGAGAGTCTCGCTTCATCGCCAGGTGCCAGGCTGGAGTGCAGTGGTGCAATCTTGGCTCACTGCAATCTCTGCCTCCCAGGTTCAAGCAATTCTCCTGCCTCAGCCTCCCGAGTAGCTGGGACTACAGGCGTGCACCACCACACCCAGCTCATTTTTGTATTTTAAGTAGAGACTGGGTTTCACCATGTTGGCCAGGATGGTTTTGATCTCTTGACCTCATGATCCGCCCACCTCGGCCTCCCAAAGTGCTGGGATTACAGGCGTGAGCCACCGCGCCCGGCCCCTGATCTTCCTTTTCTAACATCTCCTACCCCTCAATATTAAACGTTTATTCCAGGCATTGTCAACTCTTATATTCTAATGACATCACACATTCTAGTCGGATGCCTTTCGGTGCTTTTTAAAAACTAGTTGTATGCTTGAGTGACTATGTAGTTCTCCTATCAGGACTTCTGAGTTTTAACATTTTGAGAAGTCACGTCGTCAAGTGATTCTCAACCAGGAGAGATTTTACTCCCCTATCCCAGAGGACATTCACCAATATCTGAAGACATTTTTGGTTGTCACAACATGGGGGTACGTCGTGCTACAAGATCAAGTAGGTAGAAGCAGTGGCCACTTGAAATGTCCTCTAATGAACAAGGCAGCCCCTGAGCATGAATAATTACCCAACCCAAGTGGTGCCAAGTGTGAGAGACTTTTTCTTAGCTATTTTCTAGGTTTTTCATGAGCTGGTTGAATCCCAGGGAGAGAAGGTGACTTGTCATCCAGCTCATTAGTAGCAAAGACTAAATCAGATTCTAGTTTGTCTGACATTCAGAGACTGATTCATTCTAACAGGAGTAGCACCACTGTGCATTTTAGTGGTCACAGAGATTTCTCCAATTCCACTTTTGAGCTTGCTTGATGTGCAAATTAAATAATATAGAAAAACTTAAATAATAGAATCGTGACAATGGATCAACCAATCCTGATTATCAGACTCAACTTTCTACAGTTTAAGCAGAATTAATAAAGAAATGGGCTAAAAAAAAAAAAAGGAATGGGACTGTCCCACTAAGTAGACACAAAAGGACTAAAGAAAGAGGAATTTGGAAAGAGCAGGATTTTGGGGCAAATATTTAACTGGGCAAAGGACAAGGATTAATAAATAATCATTGAATTGGGAATGTAAAAATTCACAAGAAGGGCATTCTTGTTCTTAATTTTTTCATCATAAAATTTTCATCATAATTTTTCATAGATGAAAATTTTTTTCATCATAAATTTATTATTTTTCGTCATAAATTTCATCAGAAATCTTGCTTTATAAAACTAAAAGTACTACAGTCTTAGATTAACCTGCAAGTGCTACACAGTGGCTCACAAAAGATTTTGCCTGCTATTTGGAGCATAACAACCTTAAAGAAATATTGAAAAGGCAGTGGCACCAACACTTGGCAACAAATCCCAAAGCACTTCCCAAAGGAAGCACGAATGTGTGTGATATCTACCACCATGTTGCAAATTAGAATTGTATTTGGTAGGTATTGGTGGCTCTTTTCTCAGCAGGAGATGGAGGTTTGGAGTAACAACTGCAGACATGGAACTGTGCAGATCTATGTCCTTTTCACGGGTCTTGGGAATCCCAAGTCTGTGATCTAGCCAAATTTTCATTCACAACAATTGTGTATTGACCACTTGTCTAGAGAAAGCAACTTTAGCACAAATACCTATGTTTCCTCTGGCACGGCTCATATTCTCAGATTATCTAAAATGGCACCATCACTTTTTTTTTTTAACTTAGATCATTCACTTTTTTCCTATCATTACATTCTAATGCCCTAGTTTTATAAATTCTTATTTTTACATTTCTGTAATGAGTGTGAACATTATCAGAAACAAAATGAAAAGTTACTAATGTTAAGAAAACGTTGGCAAACAGAGCTGGAAAAGCCATGGAGAGAAGGTTCCATTCTTTTATGTTGGGTAAGAAAAAAAGTTACCAAAAACATAAACTTGCACAAAGCTTATCACAACATTATACAAAAAACTTCTGCAAGGACATCTGATCAGTAACTGCCAGTTCAAACTTGACGTGATGTCACCCTTGTTATTGATGTTTGTAGTGAATGATAAATATTTTAGAACATTTATTTAATCCTTTTCAATTTTTTCTTTAAAAACCTTTGTCTTCCTTTATCTCCTTAAGAACATACATGGTTTACTATGGTACACATAAACCCATTGCAAAACTTCATTCCCACGTAAATATCTTTTATTTTAGAGTCTCTTTCTGTTTATTAAGTTGACACGATGTATCCAAAAGCAGCTGAATGCACAACTTGAACTCTCATCCAAGCACACAAAGAAGGCACTGATGTGAGTATCAAACAGATTTTAAAAATTGTGCTAAGGATACATTTAAAAGTATTTTTCCAGTGACCTAGATGAGAGGATATGAGTCAGTATGAGATGATTTACAAAATCAGTGTTTAGTTTGTTAAAGGCTGTCACCCTCTTGGTTCAACAACTTAATATAAGGTCCTGATATGCTTACAAGCTGCATGTTCCTTTCCATAGCTCCCGCCCATTGAGAGAGGTACAGTCAATTTAGCAAAAAGCCACTCCCACACATTTCAGGGCCACAGGACTGCCTACTAGCATCTAAGAAAAATGGCAAGTCATCCTCTTATCACAAGGTAACTAGTTAATGTGTTCCTTTTCAAGGTTGGCAATAAAAGTTTAACAAAACATTTCAGCAGATTTGGCTCTTTCCAAGTCTGTAGAAACTGGTTTTTTAAAGAAGCTTACTTTTCATGGCTTGGCGGCAAGGACTAAGGCAGAAGAGAAACCTCTGCTGGGAGCGTAGCTGGGAGGCGGTGTCTGTGAAGGGCAGGCTGATGGCACTCTGGAAGCTTCTCTTACTGGGTTGCCACATAAAATACAGGGAACCCAGGAAAATGAAATTTTCAGGGAACCCTGAAAAAATTCAGGCGAAGAATTAATATCTTTTTAGTATAAGTATGTCCCAAGCACTGTAGGTAACATGATTATACAAAAAAAAAGTATTGATTGTTCATCTGATTGCTCAAATAGATTGTTCATCTATTTACTTGGGTTTCCTGTATTTTATCTGCCAAATCTGGCCACCCTATTTGCATACTCTTTCCTCTCCGCATCACTCAATTTACCCTTCCTGACCTCTGGGTCTTTGCACATGGTAATTGTCCTGACTGGAAGGCACTCCCTTCACCTACTACTATATTTTCTCTACTGTGTCTTCTTTCCCTATGCTGTTTTGACATGATGTATTCAGTATCAGCTTCTCCACTAGACCCTGAGCTCCTGAGGGGAAAGCCTTCTTCTTGTTTGATTCCAGTCCTCACTGTCTGGCACAAAACCTGGTCATTGTAGGAGCTCCTAAAATAAGATAGCTTTTTAATTTACATGGAAAAATTCTAGCAAATACAAAAGTAGAGAGAATCATATAATAAAGTTGAAAGTACCCATGACCTGGATTCATCCATTGACAAAAACCTTCCTTCACCAACACCATGCAGTGGATTATGTCGGCCCCCATGGAAGATAGGTCCATGTCCAAACCCCTGGATCCTGTAAATGTGATCTTATTTGGAAAAAGATTCTTTGCAGATGAAGTTTAGGAACTTGAGATGACCTCATCCTAGTATATCTAATAGGCCGTAAATCCAATGAGAAGTGTCCCCACAACATAGAAGACACAGACACACAGAGGCTGAGGTGCTGGAAGCCCCAGGCAGAAAGTAGAGTGACGTGGCCATGATCCATGAAAGTCCAGAAATGCCAAGAGCCCCCAGAAGCTGTGAGAGGCAGGGAGGGATTGATTGTTCCCTAGAGCTTCAAGGGACCAAGCCAGGCCCCTCCACCAGCACCAGTATGTGGCCCTCACAACCTGATTTCAGACTTCTGACCTTCAGAATTTCTGTGGTTTCAACCCACTTGGTTTGTAGGAATCTGTGACAGAAGCCATAGAAGATAATACTAAATTCTACCTTCTCCCCCCACTTCCAGGGGATTCTTCTGAAGCAAATTCCAGACAGCATATCATTTCCTCTGTAAATAATAGGATTCATGTCTAGAAAGGAAGAACTACCTGTCTAAACATAATCACACTCTTCTCTTATCATATTAAAATTCTACAGTCTCTTAGTTTCAGCAAAGCTTCAGCATTCTAGTTTATGTAAGTGTCCATACTCGAGCTCATGGGACAGTAGAGCAGACACAGTGGCCTTCAGGTGTTATTAGAGGCTCACTGGGCTCTGTGGGGAGCACAGAGGACAGCCCAGCGCTCCTCAGAAGCAACGGGGTAGACTTCATTGTGGGCACTGGAAGGAACTTGCCAGGCAGGGCCAGCAAATGCACCCAGGCAGGAAGCCCACCATGCTCAGAGGGTGGACTGGGCTGGAGATCAGGGGGTGAGGATGGGTGTGAGGATGCGTTCTGTATGCAGTGAGTACTCACTGAAGAATTCTGTGATACTCAGATTTGCATTTTAGGAAACCTACCCTGGTGGTAAGTGGAGAAGAGACGAGAGCAAAGTGAAGCTGCAGGTAGGAAGCCTGTGTGTCTGTCTGCTCCCTCACCCACCCCCTCCAACTGTGGGGAAGCCACTCTCAGAGGAGGAGAGCTCACTTTGCAGAAGCCCAGGTGTCCTGGGAGGGATTAGCATTATAGGCCCAGTAGAGGCTGAAGCTAGAAATCGCTCCTAATCCAAGCACTCTGGCACATTGACACACCAGGGAAAAATGATTTTGCATGCAGTTACTTGTATGTAATTCACAGATACCATCTGGATCTTGGCAGCCCAGGCCCGAGTGGCACTGAGGGAACTGAGGGAAGGCTCATGCCTGGGGCCCCACAGAGCCTTAAGGAGCAGTGAGGCTGAGCCTGGAGCACACGCACTGTGAGGGTCAGCGGGGTGGCCTGAGAGCAGAGGGCGGGTCTGCCTGCTCTTCAGTATTTCCTCACCTCCCAGAACACTGAGGAAGCCAGAACAGATGGAATAGCTGTCTTGAAAATGTGTCGGCAAATAGGTGTTTTTTATTATTTAATTAGCATGTAAGTGGAAAGAGTTCATTAGCTTCACAACAGGCATAATCAACAGTTAGGTAAAGCACTTTATTGTTGCAAAACTTTAGAATATTGGCCTTGCATATTCTTGGCCTGCATGGCTGCTTTATTAAAACTTGAAAATCTTCCTTGCTTCTTCTACAGATTTCGCATTTGTAGGAGGCTTCCTCTGCCAGGCTGCAGAAACTTCTTCACTGTGGGCAGGTTGCTGATTCTGGTTTTCAGGGCCTGTAATTCACAAAGCACAGCCTCAGAGTGAAGCCAAGGACTGACACCACCATTAGCACCACCCAGGGAATCCGAGCCCTCCTACACAAAGACAAAACGAGGCCCCTCCGTTAGCACCAGCATGGAGGCAAAAACAGACACCCAGTGAGAAATGAAGAGAAGAGCAAGAACATGTAGCTCGCTAGCATTTTCCCCAAAGATGTCTTTAAGACTTTATTCAGTTCAGTCATCCCTATCTTAGCCCTTACATATTCCTACATAATCCTGTAGATTTGTGGCTCTTGTATAAGACAAGAAAAGACAATGTGCCTGTGAGATAGTAACACAGATCAGTCTCTAAGCAGAAGTGAAAATAGGGAGAAATGAGTTGGAAAGGAAAATAGTATAGAAAATGTTAAAGACAAACCATGGGACCACTTCTTCTCACTGAGTGACACAGTGTGCGGGGCCGTGTGTTGAGAAAGCTGTGCAGAGAGGAACACAATGTCCGACAGCACGAGCCAGAGCCCAAGGAAGGAACCAGATGGAAAGGGCCCTGCTCAGACACAGTGTGGGAACACAAGGACACTCCTGAGATAAAGGGCATCACAGAGAACTCAGCAACAGACTACAGAGGAAGGAGGAGGAAAATGCTGGGCCCTGGGTCCTTTCCATGATAAAAGGCAAAATACTCTTCATGGGGTAGCATGCGCCACAAATTTCCCTGCTATAACAAGAGTTTTTTCATGGCCTCAAAATTGGGGCCTGGAAACTCATTTTGGAGACCTGGGAGCACTGAAGGCCTAAAAAAGGCTGGGGTCAGAAGATGGCCAGTCCAGAGGCCCAGATAGTAGATCCCAAGATGGGAGATGTGGGGCTGCCTCTCTGGGTGGGGAAATGGGTCACCTGTAGCAGAGGGAAGCTGGAGATAAGGCTGGGGTCAACCTCTTCTGCGTAGTAGAGAAATTCCACCAGCTGAATGTCAGCTCGGCTCAGCTTGTTGCCAACAAGATAGTCTTGTCCGTGGCTCATTAAGACCTAGAGAATTTGAGGAATCAGATCAGGAACACGTGCGCAATCAGGCCGGGACCCTGCTTCTCCCCGAGTCTTTCCAGCCTGACATTCCCACCTGTGTTGCCTAACTGAGCGACATCAAGGTCCAGGCCTTTGTTTATGTTCCCTGATTGAGGGAGGGAGCAAGAATGTGGCTCTGCTCACTCCTCGGTTGGAGCCCAGATTCCCATTTTCTATTCTCATTCTACATCACTGTGGCGTCCACACCACCCACCCAGCTTGCCTCTTCCACATGGGCCAAGGGCTTAGCACCTGCTACAACATGTTCTATCTGCCCCACGCCCTACAGCGTGCAGTCCTGACATTCAGGATGCGGCCCTACACTCTGCTCTCTCCCTCTCCAATCTCCCTTGGGCAGCAACTCCACCTTCATGCCAGCTCCTTCCCCCAGGAGTAGGCTATTTCAGAGTCTTCATTTCTCCATATGTTCCATAGACTCAACAGCAACCTCTCGTGTGATTAACAGCCTTCCACAGCCCACATTCTACTCACAAACATACAATTTTGTTGAATAGAGAATTCTGTATTGGGGTCTAGTAAATTGAAATTTTGCTGGAAAATTATAACGTGGGTATAAGTGCTATCAATTGTTCTGCCAAGTCTATTTTTATAAAACGCCTTGTCTGCTCTCCTCATTCCCTGCTCTGTCTCGCTGGGATCTGAGGTAAATCTGGGTGAACTTGAATTCATCATCTTTCTTGCAACATCAGCTCTCACTATTAACCTGCACTGTTATGACCTGCAAGCTGAAGCATCTAGGAGAGAACTACGCTGATGTATGCAACTTACTTTAAAATGCGTTTAAGCCTGGGTGCAGTGGCTCACACCTGTAATCCCAGCACTTTGAGAGGCTGAGGGGGCGGATTACGAGGTCAGGAGTTCGAGACCAGCCTGACCAACATGGCAAAACCCAGACTCTACTAAAACTACAAAAATTAGCTGGGTGTGGTGACACGCGCCTGTAATCCCAGCTACTCAGGAAGCTGAGGCAGGAGAATCCCTTGAACCCAGGAGACGAAGATTGCAGTGAGCTGAGATTGTGCCACTGCACTCCATCCTGGGTGACAGAGAAAGACTCCGTCTAAAAAAAAAAAAAAATGCATTAAAAAAAATCTTCCTCTGGACAGGCCTGGTGGCTCACATCTATAATCCCAGCACTTTGGGAGGCCAAGGTGGGAGGATCACCTGAGGTCGGGAGTTCAAGACCAGTCTGACCAACATGGAGAAACCCTGTCTCTACTAAAAATACAAAAATTAGCCAGGCGTGGTGGTGCATGCCTGCAGAAGACCGAGGCAGAAGAATCACGTGAACCTGGGAGGCAGAGGTTGCGGTGAGCCAGGATGGCGCCATTGTACTCCAGCCTGGGGAACAAGAGCAAAACTCCTCAAAGAAACAAAAAACAAAAAGCAAAAAACTTCCTCTGCATCCCACAATCACTCTCCTTTTAAGAAATATCCATCCCTGAAACACTACAATATTCTGTGGTTGGGAAATTGGTCTGTCTTCCTACACATGGTGCCAGAATATTTTCTGATGAATCGCTTTCATCACATTCGTCTTCAAAGTCTGTGTTCCATAGATTCAACAGCAACCTCTAGTGTGGTTCAGAGCCTTCCGCAGCCCATGTTCTACTTACAAACATAAAATCGTTGCATAGAAAATTCTATATTGGGGTCTAGTAAATTGAAATTTTGCTGGAAAATTATAACTTGAGGATAAGTGGTATCATTGTTCCTCCCAGTCTATTTTCATAAAATGCCTTGAGAGTCAGAGTGCTGCATTGGTGTTCAGGAAGTCTCACAGGAATGCCCAACCATGATTTTCCTACTGTCCTCTAAACTCAATGCCCCAAAAGGCTGAAGAGCTTCACTTATTTTTTTGAAGGCAGGGAAATAGCGATTTTTTGTTTTTTCTTGGATCAAGGCAATCTTGGCATCTTCTTCCTCAGGTCGGCATAAGGGCAGAAGAAGGATCATTTCATACAAATCTGCCATACCTTCTGTATACATATCAATCCTGAAAGACAAATACAACCAAAGGGTTAAATACCTCTTGCTTTAGATTTTATAGGTTTATAAGAACTTAAGAGAATAGAGTATCAGGTGATGGCAAAGTAATTCACCTCCAGGGGCTGCTGTTTATATTCTAGACATTATGCTCTGATTTTTGCATGTATATTAGCCTTCCCTCCTTCCTTTCTTTTCTTTCTTTCTTTCCTTCTTTCTTTCTCATGGAGTCTCCCTCTTTTGCCCAGTCTAGAGTGAAGTTGTGAGATCTTGGCTCACTGCAACCTCTATCTCCAGGGTTCAAGCAATTCTCTTGTCTCAGCCTCCTGAGTAGCTGAGCACGCCCAGCTAATTTTTGTATTTTTAGTAGAGATGGGGTTTCACCATGTTGGCCAGGGTGGTCTTGAACTCCTGACCTCAGGTGATCCACCTGCCTTGGCCTCCCAAAGTGCTGGGATTATAGGTGAGCCACCACGCCTGGCCGACATTTATTTTTTAAAATTACCTATTGAGGTAGATAGATCTCTAAAATTGTTCTTATGCACATGACCAAATATAGGTACAAACAGCATCAGTGACCTGTCTACAGCCACAGTCATAAGAGAAATTGGTGGGATCCCTGCCGGTAACCACGGATGCTGTGCCGGGATTTTCCATCTCTATTGTGGTGTGTTCTGTGCATAAACTTAGTGTGAGTCAAATGGCCAAATACCTGCCTCCTGAGTAATCCTAAGAGAGTCCCTGGCACAGCCATCTCAGCCATGTTCCTCCCCCTCTCTCGTCATTTTACACCTCCCAGGCCCACTTCTATGCCCCATGTTAGCCGTTCCTCCGATCACCCCCATGAGATGTGATTCCACAGCCCTCTCCGTGTGCTGCTGCCCAGCTCTAGCCATGTGTGCTTTCCTGAGACCCCACCTAAAAGGCTGTCTTCCTTGGTGAAATTCCCTATACAGTTACAACCAGGACATATTTTAGAAGAACTTTTTTTTCTTTTGTGTTAACTCGATTTTCCACAGTACTTTTAAAAACAAGTTTTATTAACATACAGTCACATATAGTTGTTACCCATTAAATTATACTATCAGTGACTTTTAGTGCATTTACAGAATTCTGCAAATATCACTGCACTCTAATTCTAGAATATTTTTATCTAATTCTAAAATATTTTTATCACCCTGATAAGGACATCTGTACTCACTGAGTATTCATTTTCCCCAAACCCCAAATAGCTTCAGGCAAACACTAATCTACTTTCTGCCTCTATGGGTTTGAATATTCTAGACATTTCATACACACAATCCTACAATATGTGGCCTTCTGTGTCTAATTTATTTTACGTAACATGTCCTTAAGGCTCAACTATCTTGTAGCACGCATCAGTACTTCTTTTCTTTTCATGGACTAAATATTGTTCCGTTGCATGGCTAAGGGACACTGTGCTCCTCCATTTATTGGTTTATGGAGATTTGGGTTATTTCTACTTTCTGAATACTATGAAAATTGCTGTTATTTGCACTGTACATTTATGTACAAGATTTGGTGTGGAAGTATTTTGATTCTTTTGGTGATGTACCTAGTAGAGAAATTGCTGGGTCGTTGGTAACTCTACATTAAACTTTTTGTGAAACAGCCAACAGTTTCACATAGAATGTTATTTGGAATCTGGCAGCCCTATCACAACAGCAAGGAGACCCCATGACTTTGCTGGTATTCAATAAATCTGGCTGCTTTGGCCTTGAATCAATGTGTCAAGGTAACCCCAGAGTTCTGGGTGCCAGCCTCTACTAGCCCTGCTCAAGTTGACCAGTCCATATAATGGGCTGGTAATTTGGGTTCCTAGTCATCATTCTTGAAATTACTGGGACCTGAGATTCAGCTTCTTTGCAGCCTTCCCTCCCCAGTTCTTCATCTACAGACTCCCAAACAGTCTATGCTTGTCCTAAGCTATTGGCTGGAGTCCACCCTCTGAAGGCCTGAGCCCCTGGAATCATGATCCCCATCCTCCTCAGTTCATGGTTCATCACTGTTTGGAAATCGTCGTCAGGTGCCGGATCCATGGACTGCATCCTCTTCTAGAATCACCCTCGCCTGAACCCACCCCATGTTCACTGTTGCCTCATCTCCACGGGACTCTAAAATACTGGGCCTCGGCATACACACCCAAGGACCAGCCTGCTGCTGGTCATGATGCCCCTGCCATGGTCCCACCCACTCCAGGAAGGACCTAAATCACTCTGTGTTCTCTGTTGGTGGAAGAACAGAAAATATACCGTACAGGGCTCTCTCCTTTGTGCCTTTCCCATAGAGGTTGTATTTGCTGGCAACGTAGTTGAGAATGGCTCTGGACTGCACCAGCTTCATCCCGTCAATCTCAACCATTGGCACTTGCTGGAACATCAAATACCCATCTTTGGAAAGAAAGAAAGAAAGAAAGAAAGAAAAAGAAAAAGGAGCATGAAATTTCTATGAATCTCACTCTTTCAGGATGAAAAGATGATGGTTGAAATGACTGAGGTGATAAAATGAAAATGAAATTATTGCCTGTTAACCTCCAAAATGAAATAGCATTTTGATTTTAGCTTCCTGTAGTTCTTTTTCTTATCTGATTTCTTTTACCTTTTAGCCTGTTATTTCATTTATTTTTTTAATTCCCCATTCAGATACATAGTAGGTCCCTTGTATTTTTCTTGTGTTGATTTATATTCATTATATTTTAGGAAAAAATTGAGACAGGTTACAACGGGAGTAGCAGGGAGATGTCATTTAAAATGAGAACGTCCCAGGTAAGTCTCATGGTGTTCATGACCTTTAAGGTAGGTTCTGAGACATGATTTTATTAGTGGTCCCTTTCTGGGCTCTTCAAAGCCTACAGCATTACTACAGTATTACCTTGTCGCATGGCCCATGAAAGGAAACAACTCAAGGTGACGGCCATATCTATATCTATTCTTTTCCTCTTATTCATGTTCTTGTGTGTCTTTGGATGGGGAGGGCTGTGTGGGATCCTGAGCTGAGGACCGCAGCTCATTCGTGGTGCCTGTAGCATGAAAACAAGGAAAGGGCTTTCTCAGGGCACTGGAGATGCTTCCTCTAGCAAATACTCTGAGAGTTCTGGCCCTTTAGCTGGAGAGAGTCGCCAGACCTGTTCAGGGAGCCACATCCCTTCCGTTTTAACCACTGTCTCCCTCTCCACAACCCCAGCTGCCACCCTACACACACATGGGCATCGCCTGGTGCTAAAATCTTCAACTGTACCTTCTCTACTAGATACCCTCATCAGAGGCACTTAGAGACTTGATCTTACCATTTCTTAACTTTTCCAAATCTTCCGCAGATTCTAGAAATTTCTCTTCAAACTGGAAACGGAAACAGTAAATGGGTTCTTTTTAGTCCATTCCATAGCACTGTAGACTTGTGACCTTGAATGGCCCCCATCGGGTACATAATTTGGAGAACATAAGATTTCTGAGTTTGGCAGGGTACACAGAAGAGGCTGGTCATGGCCGCTTGGAAATTAGATTAGATCCCTCAAGAAAAGGGCATGGGTCAGAACATATAACTGCTGGATCTTGTTTTTTGAGACAGAGTCTCACTCTGTCGCCCAGGCTTGAGGACAGTGGTGTGATCACGGCTCACTGCAGCTTTGATCTACCGGGCCCAAGTGTCCCTCCCACCTCAGCCACCTGAGTAGCTGGGACTGCAGGCATGCACCACCACACCCAGCTAATTTTTTCTTTTTATTCCGTAGCGATGGGGGTCTCGCTATGTTGCCTAGGCTCATCTTGACCTCCTGGGTTCAAGCAATCCTCCCCCATTGGCCTCCCAAAGTGCTGGGATTAAAGGAGTGAGCCCCTGCTCCTGGCCTGCTGCATCTTTTTTTTTTTTTGAGACGGAGTCTCGCTCTATCGCCAGGCTGGAGTGCAGTGGCGCAATCCCGGCTCACTGCAACTTCCGTTTTTCCGGTTTCAAGCAATTCTCCTGCCTCAGCCTCCCGAGTAGCTGGGACTACAGGCACGCACCACCACGTCCGGCTAATTTTTTGTACTTTAGTAGAGACGGGGTTTCACCGT